>JBBPUI010000417.1:0-21945 GCA_038094615.1 Heimioporus aff. retisporus
CCACACACCATTTGATTGGCAAGATCGCCAGCACTTGCCCGTACATGGGCGTAAACGCTACGATAGCAAGAAGGTAGCCCCCAACGATCCAGGTCGCATCTTGTAGTGCATCAAAATCCGATACGATGACTGGAAGTGCAGCTGCCACGATGGTTTGGTCGAGGGCAATGAGCACGATGCTCAAAAGTTTCGCGAGGACAATGATGATAAGGGGCCATCCAGACAACATGCGGCCGTCACTCATGGGGTGCGGATACAGTCCAAGTGTCGGTGGGAGTCAGAAGTATCTGAAGATGCTCATATATCTCATGGAGTGTATGGCAAGATTCCGTGTTAAGCTGCACCGCCGGGCAATGGCCTGCCTGTTAGAGTTATGTCAATAAGACAGAGTGAACAAACAAAGCGAAGGTGCAGGTTACCGAGTACGAACTCACACTCGTTCCCACCGTTAAGTCACAGCTGGGTATCCGCTCCGCAAAATTGTACCGTCATTGAGTGACACTGCGGGACATATTTCGCAGTTTCTTTGCTCTCCATCAAAACAGTGGTTCAGGGCCAGTGATTAGTGGAGCACCTTGTACTTCTGAAGCTCTGAGCTGAAGTTTTACTTCATCTGGGAGGGGCTTACGTTGTTGCTCTTGAACGCTTTTGCCAGCCTACGCGAGGCTCAGCGGGAACTCTGATTGGACCGGCAAGCGATTCTATGTCACGGCTTCCCAAGTATATCCTGCTCGCCCAGAACTTGAATAGCACTGGGAAATGTTGATGCTTTGAACTTTCTCCAAGTTGTGGCATTTGTTTCCATTTCCCATTTTCCATTTTCACCCCATCATCGTTTAGAAGTAGACTAAACAGGAAAGGAATGATGCCGTTTTCGATGTCGCAGACCTGTCACAACAAGTCACTACGACAGCTGTCCAACCCACTGAATGATAGGTACTGCTTAGCATGTCTCTGGAAGGCTGGGTATTTGACCAACTGGTCCAGCTCGCAACACCAAAATCTCAACATTGCTCCATAGGCCATGCGACTCCTGTGTGACCACTAATGGATCTTTAAAGATGTCCAACTTGACGCGATAGCCGTCTTTTAGACAGCGTCAAGACCGTCATGGGACAACCGACGTCGTGACACAACACCTCAAGGAGTTGTGGCACTGCTGATGCTAGTACATTACAGGCTAGCGGCGGAACCTTTACTCGGAACGCCAGTGCTTAACCGGGGATAAACCATGCGCCACTGATAAGCCACTCTGGGGACATTTGATGTTGATGAGCATTTCAGCAGTACTCCAGGAAGCCTCGCATCGACTCGAACGACCATCGTACCATCGTACCTTGGTACCGGCCCGGATACATAAGCAGCAGGATGTGTACCCACGGCCTGGTCGGCCCGAGTTCTTGCGAACCCGAATCACGCCTGTGACGAAATTTGTTAGCGAATAGCGCCTCAGAAAACTTTAATGTCGCAGGAAGAACTCATCCCCACTAAATGTGTCCGGCGATTGATAGGTTACGAGACACCGCAGATTTTTCGCGACTTGGGATAGGTTTGAACTATGATTGAAGTGTAATTCCTGCACTTTGAATGTATCTTGTCATCCGAAAAGTGTTTGAATTCTTACATACGAGTGTACAATGCACACACGCATCATGAACTTTGTCGGATGTTCGAAAGTTGGCCTCGATAAGGAAGCATCTGAAAAATCCAGGTTGGGACTTGACATGCAAGACTCGGCGATATGCCCAAGTCTCGCTATGGTCCAAGTGGCGGACAAGACATGACATCGAAGTTTAGAAATGATCGTGAATATTTCTGCGTACATCATTATCAAGGCCAAAACTTGACTTTAGGGGACAACATTGATGCGTCTGGTACGCTCATATGTAAAACTCCAACGTCTTTCAGATGACATCCTATATTCAAAGTATAGGAATCGCACTTCGACCATAGTTCAAACCTGTCCTAAACCACAAAAAATCAGTGGAGAATCTGTGGCTCCATCGTTTTTCGTACGTAAAGGATTAGATTATCTTTTTTTGCTGATCCGCCGAGGAGCCGAAAAGGGTTGGGCCAGGGAGATCATATACTGCGCCACGGGCAAACCATCACGAAACCTGGCCGCACGGCAAAATTCAACGTCGAAATTGCACGACAAGTTCATGCATCAGGTTTGGATGCGCCACCCGAACACAAAATGATCTGTTGGTATGGGCATGCTTAGCTGCCCGAACCTGTTTCGTGTGGCTCACGTGATCCGAGTTCTCCACATGTGATGTCCTTGTTCCGTCGCCTCTTCCGCGCCCTGACCACCAGGCACCACAGGTAGTAGTATCGCGCCAGCAATTTTCCCGAAAAATGTCGTGCAGGCTCAATAGGTTTTCCACCTAGCTTGGAAAACAAAAAGGTTTCAAGCCTGCTTTGCATTGCAACTGAGCCCACCGCTCGGTCTCCGTGTGAACTGCAAGCACAGGCGCCACATCCCTACGTGCGGTAATAGAAGTCAAGTCACTGCACTTTACGACGCTCCAAGAAACGAAGTCGACTGTCAATGAAACCCGGAGCGTTTTGGGTTCGTTTGAACACGGAACAAACGAACCAATTCGACCGAAGAGCGAGGACGGAACTGGAACGAGCTCGGTTTGCAAAGTGAGGTCGTGTCATGTACAAGGCACAAACTGGTTTCCATGATCTGATAGAAATTGATAGTTCTTACGTTTGGTGTGCTTTTTGTGCGGTGTTGGCGCCATTGCGCCCCAAAGTCTTGTGGCTTGGCTGGAAGCACTGCAGGCACATTCATGATGTGCGTCCCATCCCCGCACCCGGCCTAGCCATACGCCGGACCTTCATGAATTTCAACTTTTGGCTTCGCTTCTGTTCGCTTGCTCGACGTGCATCGACGTGTTATTCATTCGGCCGTTTCCAAGCGAACATAACGATAGGGAGCGCTACCGAACGGAACCCCCAGATTGCATGGTTTCTGATAAGCCGTGCGCCCCCGAGTTGATAAAATCGATCGACCTATGCATTGTTTTTTTTTCAACACAATCTTATCATCGCAATGATATTCCAATGTGTATGACCAAAAGCATCTGATCGACTGCCGCTGGGGTAGTTTGCAACACGAGATGAGTCTTCGCGGAACAGTTTCAACTCCCCGGCTATCGCCAATTGGTCCGCCGCAGATATTTAATCGTCTCATGCGAGCGGGAATAATCCTGTATCATTTCATTTCTGCTCTCGCTCGGGCCCCACGACGCCATATCGCCCCGAGCGCAAATGGAGTGATGTCCACCATTCGCGCACCAGGTTCAACGCTTTAGTTGCGCTATCGCAATGCACCTGGAGACGCCTATCAGATATCTGAAGCGAGAGACGATACGAGCTTCGAAGCTGTCCCAATCGGGAGTGTATGGGCCATCAACGTGTAAATCAAGCGCGCAGGGTATATTATTCGGCCAAGATGTCGTAGTGAACGATAAGATAAGCAACAAGATGTCGTAATACGTTATGCAAACAGAATAATATAGTACTCCATGCCGAATAACTTACACCCATGCCCCAACCAAAAAGTCCATTCTACTCGTCAAGAATATAATGGTGCCGTTCTATCAACAACAAAAGAACTCTTCCAGACCCCGGCCAAAAATGGTCAACCCGTTCTCGATTGTTTCATCTGTCCCGACAAACGTCGCGCGGAAGTAGTTGACACGCTACCGTCGATTGCGATCAGCTTCTGATGGAAAGAGAGAGAGAATGAAGGAAACGTACGTCGGCAATGTGGCCATCGGGGGAATCGCGCCCCGACCGGTCCTCGATCGCAAACGTGCGGGCGGGCATCATCACGAGACCACACTCGAGAAGCTTACGGAACAGTTCTTCCATCAGTTCCGCCGTGTTTGACGCGGGCCCACCGAGGATCTTGGCGTCTTCGAGAACCCTGTAGCGGGGATGTTGGTCGAGATGGATTTTAATCCAGACGAACATGCCCGATTGCGGCACCTCCGCCGACGCGAGTCCAGACCCAGCTATCTCGCGTCTGAATATCTCCATGAAAAGGTTCCGGCGACGCTCATATTCGCAGCAAAGCGAGGATACCCATTTCATGAACCCATCCAGGCCCCATCCTTGGCTTCCGAGGAGTTCTGCTATGAAGGCTTGCCCGAGACCATGAGGGTGTTGCGAGGAGGAGTCTGTCAGCATGTCGAGTCTCTCTGCAAAGAACTCGTTGCTAGTAACCCAACCCAATCGCATGCCCGGTGCGAGGATTTTGCTGAAGCTATATGTCGGATTAGTCAGCACGCGAGCAGTCGCCAATCAAATTAGCGGGACCAACCTATCTAGACGCATCACCCGCCCATCGTAGTCCATAGAAAGGAATGAACGAGGAAGCACCTCGGCCATAGCGCGCGTGAAACCATACTCTTCCACAGTCTCTTGCGAGACCCCGAGATCGTACTGCAAGAAAAAGTAAGGGTCGTCCTCGAGGATGACCACGTCCCATTCGCGCGCGATCTGATAAATCTGTCGCCGTCTCTCGATAGAGAGGGTGCTTCCGGTCGGGTTTTGGGAACATCTGATTATAAAAGACATGAGTTGAAATAAGGCTGTTTGGATGTGGAGCGGCGCACGGGATCGTATACAAGACGTGGGGACGCTTCCCTTGGGAAGCCTCGTCCCAATTAGCGAGGATTCGCTCCATATCGGATGGTATCAGACCATCCTTGTCCATCCGAATCGGCACCCAATCGATGCCGAGGGGAAGGGCGGCATTAGTCATGGCAGAGAACGTGAATTCCTCGCAGAGGAAGGAATCGCCGGGGTCACCCAAGAGCCGGAAACACTTGGTGAGCGCATCGGCGTTTCCAAGACTAAGGGAGACGACGTGTTTCGGTGGTGCGTGGATACGATCGTTGAGCTCGGCAAGAGCCTCTCGCACGTGCTGCAACCCCGAGCCGGCGCCGTAGGCCAAGGCCGTCCTGAGACTCAACGCGCAGGGCTCGTCCTTGAGAGAAGAGACGATCTGTCGTTCGCCGGAGCATGATCTCCAGGCCTGGACGGGGTCCGGTTCACGAATTGAAGGAACAACAAAGTTCATTTCGCAGACAGGATACAGCGAGTGGTGAGGGTCGCCTGCGAAATAAAGCATAGGTCAGCAGCGTGTATCACTGACGCCGACATTGAGCATCATACCATTACCCATGTTGATCGTTCCGGGCTTCACCTGGGCAGCTTTCCAGATGGACTTGATAGGATTCGGAAGGCGAGCTCTGGCCTCCGCGGACAGGTGGCGGGATAGGTCAGGCTGACGACTTTTGAAAGAGATGGTGCTAGCACGCTCATGGAAAGGTGGTGGTACATAAACCATTGTGCAACTCTTGGAATATGACGAGTGAAAGAGAACGGGGGGGAGAGATTGTGAGCTGTCTGGGCAACTCAACGACTGCTTTTCAAGTACGCGGAGATCACTGCCCAGATCTGACGCGCAACATAGTGATTTGGAGATAATTATTGCTACCGAAAGCGGTTAGGTGTAGTCGGTATCGAGTGGCTCAGAAAAGCGCAGAGACGCGGTGTAAGTACATCGCGTTAGAGTTTCCGTAAGCGACCGGAACAAACGCGGAAGCAGGGATGAGTCGAGGACGGGCGGTTTGCGCCTCAGATCTAGGGTGAGATCTTGCAACGTTCGCGGAGATCCAATACAAACTGAGAACCGAACCGGTTCGAGATATTGTAGATCACACCGGCGCCGCCATGCACGCAACACCACTTACAAACCAATCGCCGACACTTCACCCGTTATGTGGATCAGGGTAAACAAACTTAGTTACTTGATACCGATATGTACCTGCTAGAGTACTGTCCGTAACCAAGCTGGAAAATAATATAACTAAGAAATGCGTCCATTTCGTCGCGCTGGTATTCCGTGTCAGGCAGCCTCCAGCCCAGCCGCACACAATCCGCATCCAATACATTCCAAGCAGGCTAAAAAATTGCAGTAAGCATCACACGGCGTATTCGGCGAAGCGAGGACAACTTACCAAGTCCACCGCAGCACGCGCACAGGTAACACGGGCAGCAGAGTGGGTTCTCAAATGAGCCTACGTTTAGGAAAAATGACCAACAATTCAGAACCAATACATTCCGCATCTCGGGCTGACATATCGGTATCTCACCTTTGCAGCAACAAAAACTAAGCATGACCCCAGCGACGAGCACGAGGAAAAGTCCGACAAAGATGATTATGAGATACACTATCGTCAGCAGAGGCCGACCCTTCAGCGCCCGATTATGTACCTGGAGGCAATACGACTCACACTTGTTCTTGGTGAAGCTCGATTGGCTAGTTGTGGTGGTCTGTCTCTTGCCTAGTGGGTTGCCGCTCACATCTGCTCCGAGGTTGATCAAGTCGAACAGATCGATGTCGGAGACGCATGAGATGGCCAGCGTGGCCCCAACCGCAACGAGCAAGAGTGCGACGGGGAGTAAAAAGCGGCGCAACCTTGCTGCGTGGCAGGCGCGATGGCGAGCAGAGTTTGAGTCCGCGGCACAGGAACATTCGCGCTTGGAGTCCAAATGAATCCGGCACTGATTGGCGGACGAGTCGTCATCGTACAACTCTGCGCTGTACGTGTTCATTGAACTAGGAAGCGGCTGTGTGAGGACTGGGGCCATGGTTTCTTGGGTTACGGTGATGGGGCGGCGTGACGTTAAGTAGGAAAAAAACATGAAACCGCAGTACGTCGCAGTGGCGCTGCACCGCCACACCTTGGCAGCAAAGCCACACGACTGCGAGATAGGACGAATCAGTACATGTGTTGTACATACACGCCTCATAAACGCGACTATCGCAGTAATCGACGTCGCAAATGCAACTGCCTCACGGATCACTGCATTAACCGCCAGCATTCCCTACACGTTGCGTTCATGTCGAACCTTGGTAGCTTTGGAGACGCTGAACGGGTCAGAAAATACTGTGGATTCCGAGGGCCGATGACATAGATCCCTGCAGTGGATGTCTGGAACTCATACTAATATTGATGGGTTCATCACAGCAAGTAGGCCGCAGGACGAGGCGACCGCATACGTGACGCCGACAGAATCATTCGTCCTTACCTAGCGAGTTATCGCCTAATTCGCAGCGATTTCGAAAAGCAAGTTCGTTTGACTCGACATCAAACGAATCTCCTCCAAGTAGATAACAAATGGTTGGGCTGCGAGGTTTCACGACTTCGCAGTGTATTTCATGGGTGGGTAACAAGGAACAGGCCAGCGTCTCGTATCGTCCCTTACCAGCTGCTAATCCGCGACGCAGAGCCAACCAAGACATCCTGAAAAGTGATTGGTGTCCTCAGTATTTTTCATCACGGCACTTCGCTTCATGATCTGAGCCTGACTTACGGGGATAGTAGCAGAAGCCGCAAGCTCGGGCATTAAACCACATAATTTCACTTGACCAACGGCTGTGGACGAGGATGTTGGCCATCCCGTCAACCGTACCAGGCCAAGCTCACATCGAAATTATTTCACGAGTCCATGACGATTGTAAGCCTACACGAGGCAGACGGGTGACGCTGCCAACCACCAGACTCACGTGAAGCAGTGTCAACCTCTGCTTCATCTCCGCTGCAAGGCATGTGGCCACACAATGGGCGGCGTCGGTACTGAGCCAGAGCGCGTCCGGGCCCTGGAGATAGAATTCCACCGACGCTTTTCTAACCGATCCAATGGTTGAGTCAAGTGGCCAGTGGGATGGTATCCATCACCCAGCACCGTTTTCCATGATCCGGATGCTATGGTCTGGGCTGGGCACTGCATATACAACGTAAACGGTTAAAGAGACAGCATTTTGAGATATTACCCGGGGTATAAGCTACATACCGGGCTGGAGTCAATCGATCCATCGGATGCTATGCCAGAATGCCGTAACAATTGACCGAGGGGACACGGTCCTGGTTGCAAGGAAGGTGCAAAGGAATACTTGAAGCTTGAGATTGGTATAATATAGTTTGCCAATAATCGGTCCTCAACGAGTTTATCAAGAGACGACCAACAAAAAAGTACTAAGGGGCGGCGGGAACGCTGGTGTTAGACGCCTCATATCAGCTATAATACAATGGCCCTTCAGTTTGCGAGAAAACATGAAGCTATGGTCTACCTCTGGCCAAGGACAACAAGGGACTCGGAGCACTAGTCGAACACGTCGCCGCCTTTACACGATACCAACATCTATCAAATCTCATGTGGCGCGGCATCGGAGTGATCGTCCATTACGAGCTATCACCGTCTTGTTGTATCACGACGTGGTGTCCGACGTCGATCGTGCCAGGGGCGGGAAACCACCCCCACGTCGCAAAGTCGACTCTGAAATCCCCCGTTCGACCATCAGTGACCTCGACCCCCTCTGCCTCGAGTGCATCGCGCTGGCGCTGTGCCCCAGTCGTCCCGGGGCCGCGCGAGGAGATTGCCCCGGCAGCTGAGATCACCCTATGCCAGGGCACAGGCGGTGTCACGTCTGGAGATAGGAATTTCAAAGCTAATGCAGACAGACGGTCAGCGGTTGCCACAACATGGGCACGACAGGCAAGCGGACCTTGTCCGACGTGGCGTGAATGTCTGGGCATGCCAACCAGCTTGGCGATGTGACCTGTAGCAGGCGACTCGCATCACGGTTTGACACGGTTCGCGTGGGCCACGTACTGTAGCTCGTTACCCTTTGTGAAGGAATTCTGTGTACCAGAAAAAAAAAGAGTGCCACTGGCAGTGAGCCACATGGATCCAGCAGATTCTATCCAAGAATACTTACTGTCGTACGACGTGGTACACCTGCGATATCAACCAGAGTCCATCACTAGCTGCTTCGTGATAATGCGATCCGTGTACCCACCGCGGCGTGGAACTCTGCGCTGTCCATCGCTTCTTCACCAAACCCGTGAATTTTTCAATCTTCCCACGCGCGGGACCATCAAAGAAGTTGATCCAGCCAAGAAAACACACGCGGCCATCGATGATGGTCACTCGCGCAGAGGTACACGCCTACCAAACACGCTTTTCCAAGGAGATAGCGAACCTCGTATGACGTCAAAAGTCCTAATACGATGTACGCTTCCTGATTCCAATCCTGTACCAACTCAATGTCGAGGGGAACGGCCCAGCATCTCGGATTCCCATCGCGATCAGGCGAGTCAACCTTGTTCCACGAGGTTTCCAAATGCGTGTTCTTTTTTGCTTGGCAAGCGTGCTTTTCGCACGGAGGATCACATGATAACCATTTCCTGCAAGGGGACGAATTCTCCAGAAAAAGGCAACTCGAGTCGGTGTGCGTATTCACGTGTGTAGGGTAGCCTGGATACCTCCCTCCGCGAAACCGTTGGTACACCACAGTTGCATCCCCATCAGACCGGCGATCTCTCGACGATATCTCATTCCTGCATGTCGTTTTGGCCTCATCTTCCGTACAGTTCACGGTGTGCGTTGTGACGCCTATGATCGTGTCCATGTCGGGGCAGGGCAGCTCAAGGATGCACTCCTGAAATCGATTGAATGTGCCTTGCACACAGACATCCGGGCCGCGGTGCAGTAAAGCCATAGCCCCCATCTTTCGTGAAAACCTCCGCGTATCGTAGCCAAACGTCGTACTGTCGCTTTCTTTTTCGCGGTTTCAGTGCTCTTGAACCACTCGCCATGAGGATCCGAGTGTTTGGGGCGCGTCCGAAACAACATTGGAGCACTAGCGGAAAAAGCAATAGGGATCATGCCGTCCCACTGAACTGTTGAACTGGTCTATTACCATCTAGAATGCTGGACCAAAAGGAATTCCGACATATCCCGACACTATGTCACGAGTGGATTGTGTTACAAGTTACACATGCTTGCGACTAGGATCTAGAAATCTGGTCGCACCCTTGAGATGGTCGTGGCCCTTTTGAATTTTGCGAAGGTGCTGTTTTCATGGCAATGGCAACAAGGTGGGCCTCCTCATGGACATGCATATTTCGAGGTACTCGGCATCAGATTCAGGACTGATGAACCCATGTCGTATGCAGAAGTCCACCAATGCCATTGCCGAGCTTGGTTTGAACCGTCCTTGAAACAAACGTTCCATGACCGCGTCGACGTCCATCAACTGAAACGCATCCACCTCCCCGTCCCGTACGTTCGTGCGCGGTATGATCCCCCCGTCGTTCGGGAGGCGGAGTTCGTAAAGATAGTAAATCCCAGGTAGGATCCATTTCGAGGGCGATCGGTTCATGTAGTTGAGCATGCCCGTAGAGCGCGCGTGTTTCTTGACGAAATCACAAGGAAGAGAGGCCTCCTCCACGCACTCGCGGACAATGGCTTGATGGGGCGTCTCCCCTACGCCCATCCCTCCTCCAGTGGTACAATCATAACTCCCGGGCCACCTATACTCAGATAAGATGACATTTCTGTGTAGAATGTGCCGTTGAACCGGGCATACGTGTTTTTGAATTGTGACCGACGAGAGATCCAGATTAGGGTCTTTCCTGTCGCTGAGCAATCACAAAAAGCTATGTGTCATCGTACGCATTTAAGCAAAATAGCGACGAGAACTTTAAAAAGCGCACCCGTGAGTAGGCAGCCAAAGTTAGCGAACCCGAACAGAGGAAGTGCAGCGCGCTCGATCCCGAACGCAAGGGCTGATGCCGAGCCAGTTCGTTCCGGTCGAGGTGTGTAAACGGGATATATCTCTCCCCTCCACCCTGACGGACTGAACTGAGACTTATCGGGAACAGGAACACAAACATCCATGCCTTTGAGAATATCCGGAAAGATACCCTCGGATTTCCACATTTCTAAGATGACGCGAAGAGCGCGGGTCCGGGTCTCGACGCTAGCAACGTGCGTCGCAAAACAGACTGCCCAGGGCGAGTGGTCGGCTCTGCGAAGCACGTTCCAGATCGATCGTTTACCGGATGCTTCTGCATTTTCGAGGATTTGCTGTACGACGCTGGGTCGTAGGAATCCGATTGGGTCTGAGAGGGACGTTGAGCAGAGGAACATTGGCAGAAGAGGTTCTTCTTCCTTGTGTGGGATGGAACCGGTAGTGCAGGATGCCCGGTGGGTTACGTTGGGATCGTCGAATGGCCCAGGAGGAAGTGCAAGATTGATCGCCGAATGCACGAGCGGCATTACGCTTCGATGATAACGCTTACGCGAGTTTAGGGGTCGAAGACGGCACGGAGTGCTAGAGATAAGCGGAATGATGCATGTTCTGTGAATGCGACGAAATGGTAGACAGGAGCGTTCAAGTGCCAACATCATGATGGTCGAAACGATGGCGTTAGGGGGTTGATGCGTCTCGAATCCGAAACCCGGCCGATGGGTATCGGTCAATGCACAGATTTAATCGACCACCCTTTCCTGGACCACCCCGGTACCGCTTTGGCCAAATTTTATATCACAGTAGAAACAATAAAGAGTCTTATATCATCCATCAGATGCTAGTCGGCCACAACTTGTCCCGGTTCGGCTTCTAGATGTGTACCCCTTCTAGGGTGTTGTCTTCCTTTCTTTAAAGTTTTTAGACGCGAGGGGTCGGTCGGACCCGGTCCGCCCCCGCGCCCGTATTTTTAACCCCAGATCTAACCTGTTATAACCGATCAGATCGAATCACTACTTGCCGCCATCCAGGTGGCGGCGGACGTTCCAGTATAATGTGTAATCTGCTCGATGTAATGCTCCCTGTTCATTCTTGTGAAGGAAGACATCAACGGGCGACATGATCGGTAGCGGATGTGGACTAGATCCCCGTCAGGCGACCTTAGATGCGTTGTTTACGTGGTTCGAGTCCCCTCTGCCACTGTCGCCGTTCGGGCGGACTGCAGGATGTGGCCGTGACCAAGCCTGGCCGATAATCTAGAATTCCCTTGGCCACCAGGAATGCCTTTGAGCAGCTATTTTTATACGCCAAGATAGTTCCGGTCTCGATGCAATAGGCGGGACAAAGCCGCGCCATATTTCCGGTATGCATATAGATGCATTAATGAGCATTCAAACACATGTCAAGGGACCGTCGGGGCTATGGCGTGGCCCATGGCTTGCCTTTGGCGCCCGTGGAGCGATTCGGTTCGCCTTGCTATGCTGGAGATATCCATATTGCGAAGAACTGAAATCTATTGGTAGTGCTGATAAATGTATGATGATTCAACAAGGCAACCCTATGAAGACGTACCAATAGATAATTGATGTTGTAGTTCGGCGTTCAAACCATGTTATGCGTGGTATCAGCCGGACCGGATTTGATTGATTCTGGCACCGTGGAAATGACAAGACACAGGAGCATGGATATCAGAAAGCGGCGTTACCTAGCTCGTGCACTATATGTTCAGTGCTGTAGCAGGCCAAAGCCTAACAGGCAAGATGATTCAGAGAACTTGCCTTACCGGAGCGTGCACATGAACTCACGCCACACACCATCCGTTCGATGACCCACGTTATGGCAAACCCATAGACCTCGGATGTTCTTGACACGTTGTTGCTTTGTCCACTTGCAGTGACTTGACACAATCTCAAACACGACCGAGGTTCAGTGGGGGAAAAAAAATCATCGTGAGAATTGGAATAGTCCACAAGCCAATATTCAATGAACTTGAAGACGACATGATGTTGGGGGACTTCGCCGCTAAGATCTAAGAGACGACCAACGGGTCCGCCACGGCCCGGGAGTAGCATCCTTTGTCATCAATGCAGGCTCTGGTATTCATCCGACAACTTTGTGGACGTCACACTGTCTCCGAAGATATCATCCCGCGGAGCTGCACCATAGACTATGACACTCAAAAGAGCACGATATTCAAATAAAGATGACGCTTTGACAGTCAGACTATGACTTCTGTCCACATTATAGGCTTTGTTTGGGTATGCCCAATACTCGCCCTGCTGTGGTGGTATGTTATTGTGAGCCATTTTTTTCAGTCAAAGCGTCTGTGGATGACTTTGCCGGAGGTGGCGTGCTTTGTCTCTTTCGCCCCACAGATGAGGACAATGATGTGGAAAACGCGCCACCACATTTGCATGAGTACGGTGGACGTGTCTCGCGTAACTGTCAGCCGCATTCCTACGTATAAAGGCGCGGTCGACTTTGGAATTCACCCACTCAGCTCCTTTCTTTCTTCCCTCTCTCTCTCACACACATCACCGCCGCATGTGGCGAGTATCTTGTCCTGTTGGCTTCTATCTTTCTCGCTCTCTGCCTCCACCTGGACGCCAACCCTGGATGTCGACACTGAACGTTCAACGTAATATGGCACGCGAACTGCCCGAGAAGACCGATCGTCGAGACACCCGCCGAGGCCCATGGTTCGAGTGGTATCTGTTCGCGATCCTTAACGATCCTCGCCGCCCAGGAAAAGATGGCACGCGAGATGCCCGGACGGACCGCTGGCCACGACATCGACGAACCCTTATCGATCCCCGCCCCGCATATGGCTGGACCGGGTGCCTTGGCCGACTTTTTTCTTCCACGCTTGGTCCAAACGAAGGACGACACATGGACCGATCATTGCGATACCGGCGCTGCAGTTTTTTTTTGTTTTTTGTTTCACCTCGCCTGCAAGATCATCCGACCTGATGTGTTCGACGTCGACTTATGTTCCACGCCATGGCTAGGTGGACGAAACGTACCGAACGAGTGGACTAGCCGCGAATTGCTACCCTCCCGACCCGATTGGCCGACGTTACTTGGTGGTTCGAGTTCGACATCGAAAAGCGACTCTGACGCGGAATATTGACGACTACATGACGACGCTGAGCAGTTTTCTGGGAATCGACGCGACTTGGTGACCCCCTCGACGACGGAGCATACGGCGTCGACTATATGACTCGAGACGACACTGAGCGGCTATCGACACACGCGATGTGATTTACGCTGACCACCGACAACTTTCGAGACGACGCTAACAGTCTACCGTACGGCATGGGTACGCGAGTGTGATATGTTCGACGCCGAGCGTTTTGTTGTGGGCCTCGAAGCACTCGGTATGAACTTATTCCAGACCCTAGGCGACCTCAAGAGCGACTAATCACAACATAAACAAGGTGCGTCCTACAGTGGGGGATATCTTTGGTTTTCGAAGGTATCCCCTTCCGTTGGACGTTCCTTGTTTTTCGTTGCCCAGCTCATAAAAGGTAACTTCGCCTTTCGTCGACTTTAAATAAGGGGACAACAGGTGTTTTTACGGCCGATCGTATGTACATACGTTGGCAGTGCCCACTCTTTCATTCATCTGATTTAACCAGAACTGCTCGTCATCACCGGTCAACTGGTCTTTTTCTTACCTTTGTCCAGTCGAAAACCTAGGCTTCACCCCCGTTATCCGATAGGTACTGCATCGGCCGCGATGTACCTGTTTGACGCTCGCCAATTGGTACTAGTACGGATATTACATGCAAGACCCTTCTGCAGGTATTCCCGATCGGATAGATAGCAGGACAACAAAACAACGGTATGTGTGGTCGTTGTATGCATTGTAGTTGGGTTAGACATGACAAAGACAGCGGTGGTAAGCGCGACGGGTGCGACAAAGATGGCCCATGACGCTACCCCCTGGGGCCTCTCCGACGATACACTCAATTGGATGACCCCCTTCAGAGCTTCGCGTACGGCTACGCACAAAATCTGGAGCGCGTCCAAGATATTCGAGGGAAGTTGTGATGAATTTCCTGTCATCTTTTTGTGCGGGAAAACTTGCAATGGCATCGGGGTGGGTTGCACTACCGCTGCCTCTCCCCCTAGCATCTAGGTGAACCAGGTTCCACGGTTCGGATTTCACAATTAATGGTCGGTAGCCACAACGCGCCACACAACTTGGCTGGCTATAGTACGTCATCACTTGAATATTCCAACATTGAACAGTGTGGAGTACGGGCGCACACAAAAGACGTAAGTAGAGACGCCATTCGAGTCCCGAGCCGGAGCCAAGTGCAGCAATTTTACGAGTTGCCCAGCTCTTTTCTTTGAGACTCTCCTTTATAGTAGTCTACCTCGGATCCATCACGATCGTCACAGATGTGTAACTATGAAAATATAAGTGAGTTGCAAATATCTTAGACTCATGGTTAATATACTTTGTAAGGAGTATTAACCTGTGCGGGATCGACGACGCAGGACCCAACTTCGCAGACGCAGGACGAATAGCCGCTATATGGCATGTTAGGCCAGTGTGTGGAGGTGTTGCCAAGTAGCTGCTGTGAAATGGCGACAAACGAAAATATCCAGCAAGTATTCCAAGGATGCTTCCATCTTTCCGGTAAGAATGTTTTCAAGTGGTCTAGGCTAGGGGATGGCACTGTTAACGAAGCCTGGGGAGATGTAGACACTTGAAACGCAAAGATCGTTGAATTGGTGAACAGGACACAGTCGATGCCGGGAATCTCCTCGCTGGGCCCAATCCAAACGCAGGGGGTTTCCGTGATCTCTGTAATTTTCGTGACTTCCTGAATGATGGGAGCGCTGTTTTTAATCTTTGTAGCATCACTAAGCTCGCTTGAAAGACGAGAATGCAAATGGGTATGGTGATTGGACCAGCTGCGAGAAAAGGCAATTCCCAATATCATCTGAGAGTAAAACCAATTCACATAGATACTCCTAGCACAACCCCAGGTTTCCGGATGGCCGAACATGAACAAAAAGAAGTCGACTCTGGCTGTGTTCTGCATCTGCTGAAGGGCGATTGCTAGAGCATTTTGGAGCATTTCCGTAGGCACACGGATGACATATCTGCGACGACAGAGGTTTCCGGC
Organism: Heimioporus aff. retisporus; assembly: GCA_038094615.1. Lineage (NCBI taxonomy): Eukaryota > Fungi > Basidiomycota > Agaricomycetes > Boletales > Boletaceae > Heimioporus > Heimioporus aff. retisporus. The sequence continues at coordinate 15,763 of JBBPUI010000417.1, forward strand.
ACGGTCTTTGGGAGGTAGCACAAAGAAAATCGCTGATATCCCACCGACGTCCTGGGCGTCAAGAGTATGCAAGATTGTGTAATTTTCGAGAGCTGACGTGACAGCCCTCCGGAGCTCCCAGCGTTGTTGTGATTCACTGTTTTTGGACTGCTGTAACAGCATCCGAGGAACCCCGCCCCACTTGGAGGCAAGGGCAGTCATACGCTCAATATCACATCCCAAGAGTGATCTGGGACGAACTCATCAACCGCTGACGAAATGCAAATTATATACACAACCCACGAAAGGTCTGCAATCTCCTCAACCGACCATATGTTCATGACGAACATCGCAGCGTCATGGTGTTTACTCCACCGTTCCCAGTGTTTCGTGATGCATGGGGTTGCTTGAATGACTTTCGCAGAGACATCCAGAAAGATGTCAAGTGGCGGATTAGTAGAGACGCGCAGGTCGCTCAGAGCCCACACGTCATCTTCCATCAAAGGAGCAGGATCAGATAAAGAGCACAGCGTGCAGGTATGCGTAAAGAACGCATAGAAGGGGTCGCTAGCCCGAAGTTGGATCGCGACAGGCATGTGCTCGCTGAGTCGTTTGATAAGTGCATAAATGAGAAAGTATGTTTTACCTACAGTTGCAAGATGGACGAGTGAGTTGCGTGTCGATTGGATGGTGTTGATTACATCTCACCGATGCCAGGTTGGCCGATGATGTATACTCCCCGCTCATATGCACTGTCAGACTGCAATGCTCGGAACGTTTCGCGATACTCCTCTCTCACGAGAATTTTGCTGCTCTTGGCTATAGCATTCCCGAAGAGATATTGCAGAGCGACAGAGTGGTTTTGTACATCGAGGTACTCGACATCGTGGGACGTGCTGCTGTGATGGGTACGCAGGAAAGCGACGGGATTATGCCAGGCTGTGTTAGCGAAGATCTGGAGCGCATCCAAGACGTTCGCGGGGAGCTGTGGTTGATTTCCAGACATCGGGTTGGTGTCGTGTGAAACTTTTGGTTATAACCTTTAGGGCGATGGCACATCCGCTAAGCCTACATCAACTTTTCAACACCAATGTCTGGTAGTTTTCCCGGTCCAAGGGCTGTCAGGGCTCCCTCGTACTCATGACGGAGGCGTGGTCCCGGGTGGACACATGTGGTTGTTGCGGCGCTCCCGCTCATCGTCGTCGTTGTCGCGTGGTGGTGAGCTGTTACGCTACCGTAAGAACTCGTACTAACAGGCAGGCGTATACGATGACAAGACGCGTTGAGCGGAATTTCACGGAACAAGTATGTCCGAATAACAGGACGCGTCGCCATGATGACTGGCTTTTCGCATTCGTCCGTCACGTCCCCCGGCATCCATTGGTTTACGTTCTCATTCTCGTAGTGGATATCATCGTTGGACCATTTGCTTTTGTCGCTACATATGGATGGCACTTCTATCCAGATTTTCAAGCGTGCAGATTTTTTGATACCGCCTCTGCGTACGTGTTTGTTGCGACGATCATTTGCTCTATCACACTGAAAATTCTGCAACTGCAGTCAATTTGCATGAGTCTCGTGATATCGTTGATTTAGATGGCTCCGTGATTTCTGGCGATTTCTATACGGACTCCATTGGCATTACCCCAAGCTCGTTGACTGTTTTTTTCTCAAGGTGTGCGCTAACGTATGATGGTATCTCACAATCGTATGGGTTGAGCATCAGATCTTTTGTGCAACTACGAATTACCTCCTTGGGTACCAATGCCCTAGGTTTTAACCAGACGGGGTGCTGGGTCTACGATCTCAGCCTCTCGCTGTTCATGACATCACACCGTCTTCCTGAAGGTCATAATCCAAGGGCGGGTGGACAATCTAGCATTTCTTTACGGCTTGGTGGTCCCGGACCCGATGTTAATGGCAGTGGTGAATTTTTTGTTGGGGAGCATATGGGCAGTTTCACATATCTCCCCGCAGTAAATCAAGTGAGATGGTGTGTCGAATACACGCGGCAAGCAACCGGCGTTTAACCTTCAGAGTTTCTAGTCGGTAACATTGGGTCACGAATTCATTCATCCGAATTGCTTATCCCCCCGGCTTGGTGACAAACGACGCTACGTAGACTGGTCATGAAATAGCACTTGCAATCGATATGGTCATCATTACTTCCGCCGTCATCGCTGGTCCTTCTGCGTAGATTCCCATGCTACAGACTTTCTTTCAGGGGATAGCGTCGCCACGTCTGGGAAACGATATCTACGCCTGTAAGCCCTGAATCACGCCTCATTGTACGCGCCCGATTTAAACAGCGGTGGTCCGTAGATCCACGCGCTCGACCTTCATCATGACTTTCGGGAGAACGCGATTCTAATGCCTTCTGTGCTCAACCGTGAGCAAACTCCGCACTTAGCGATGGCCTGTATAAGTGCTACTGTTGCTTGGGATGTATAAGTTGGTCCATATATATAACTTATGTATTTTGCAATCCAGACTGACGAATGAAACAAACCACACAGGACCCCGGGATGTCTGGATCGTGGGGGAGCCATTTCAGAAAGAAGGTATACACCACGTTTGATACGGGCAACTCAGAGGTTGGCTTTGCAACACTTTCTTGATACGTATGCTCTCGAATGATTTTTCGTATGCTCTCCCTCAGACCAACAATTTGAACTGTTCCAAGTCGAATCCTGACACCAATGGAATACCTGACGAGTCACTAGTCGAATGGGCTGGCCCACTGGTTTACGACTAAAACCTTTGGACAGGACAAAACGAACTCATCAGCGCTGATGCCTGAAATTTGCGCCAAAAGGCGCGGTAATTGATGCTACATGCAGGATTACTCCCGGAGCAAGGCGATCTCCGTTTGCAGAATTCTGTGAAACTGCAAGCAGGATGGAGGGAGAGGATACCCGAGCTCACCGCTGGTCGACGAAGGAGACGTGGTAGCTGCGGATCCGTTAGCACAGCTTCCGGTTACAGTACTGTACTCTCATGATGAACAAGAGTCGTGGTAAGTATCAGGTGTTACAGGGACTGCCGTCCAGGTGTTTCGGTTTCTGGTGACCAGCCCGCTATGCGGTCGCCTCTCCGCACGGCAACCTCATAGCAAGCTGGTTACCAGATTAGCGTTTCAGCCACCCAACAATATCGTCATCATCATATATATCAACCCATCGAATAGCATTGGACATCATCAACTGCCTCTGATACAAGGATGGTGTACCCATACACGACTCAGTCATGACATACGGTTCCAGCAGAGTTCTGGAGCAATAAATCATAAAGGCTGATCATGCCGCAGCCTGAACCTGTACAATTGACAACGCACAGCAGGTTACCATGTCACCAGCTTGTCAGTACTGATCGATCTGCGTCGTGCGCCGCCTCCTTAGCTATAAAGATGCACTCTCTCATCACTCTTCAGTAGGCTCTCGATCATCTGCCCCCATGGACGACACTCAATTCAACGCTTCTGTATGTGCCTTTGTGTTGCAGTTTCCATACTGACATATTCTCTAGGTTTGCGGTGTCGTTCAGATGATTCCCCCACACAAAATCACGAGCTGCTCGCATATTGCCAGGCTGCTTGGGGAGCCAACTAGAGCGAGGCGAGTCAGAGAGGGTAAGATCGCATCCATGTTATCAGAAAAACTGGACACCAACATCTTGCAGTCGTCAAGTTCCTCGGGCGGACCTCCTCGCCTTTGCCGTGGCACCGCGTGATCTCGTCCTCGGGGATCATCACTACCTCCAACGATCTGGGTCTTGTGCAAAGGAGCGCACTCGAGGTCGAGGGGGTCGCTGTCTCTGTCGGCTCGTATGGCGAATCGCGCGTGGAGTTTGATCAATCTGGTTGGTTCCCGGAACACATTTTCGTCGTCCCGCACTCGGACTCGGATGATGAATGGGGAGCGTGACCAAGTACAGTCATGATTTCCTCTTTACCCTCACCGTCTGAGCGCTGTACCGTCCCCACCAGAAGGGCAGGATGTAGCCATACCTGGACATGATTTTGTATTCTTGATTAGCCTATACTCTCTCGTTTGGACTGCGATATCTATCCTCTGTTACAGTTCCATGTTTGTTGCGTTGTGTTTGCTTTGACCTTTGTGGACCAATCCGAGTCGGACTCGCTTACCGTTTGACCGTACAACACGAACATGTCAGAGTCCCTCTACGCGTCGTTCGCACAAGTCCTGACTTTGTGTCAGGGCGTAAAGGACGACCTCTCGGTGCTGCTCGACCCCGTCTCTGGGTTTGCGCCAAAACTACGACAGCTATGTCGCGATCAGTGAGTGCCCAATCCATATTCTCATACCCATCGTCCGAGACCGTAATTCAACCAGAGTCGAAGAATTAGAGGGCGGGTCCACGTCAGACGCGTTGCGGCTCGAATTGGAGGCGCTCAGGATGGAGGCCAACACCTGGGGTCTATTGCAAGCCCTCATGCCGTGCGTAACACTTCTTTGCCTTGTTTTCGGTCACGAATCCCTCTGCAGCGCGCGAAAAACGGAGCCAGAACACCATCTCAATCCACGCATCCTCCTCACAGAGAACCCGTTCACGCCAACGCTGACGCTCGCCCAAGCGGTCATGCACGCATCGCCGATGCTCTCAGAACTCGTCATCGTGCGCGAGTGGCTTCACGAGACCGCGCCGCTTCCGCAACATCCTGAAGCCACCACCGGTTACTGGAAGTTCACAAAGCACAACGTGATGCAAACGTTGCGGATGGATCAGGCAACGCGAGAGGGACTTGTCACAGAGCTGGATCCGGACTCCGTGAACAGAGGGGATGGAAAGTCGCTGGCTGCAGATGACGCGGTGGGTGCATCACGTGCATCCGGTCCAGAGACAGGCAACTGAATTTGTATTCTGAAGGCCTTTGAAAAAACGTTGACCCAATCCTTGTATTCGTTTGTGCGCGCTGGAAGGCTGGATGATGCGGTGCATCTTTGTCGAAAAGCCCACCAACCGTGGCGTGCTGCGAGCATTCGTGGGTCCTTACTGTTCCAGTGGCGAGCCATCGGTACGTTGCAGGAATGTTCATCAACATGTATTCGCTCACGACATATGAAGCCAGCGAGCAATGTGACGAGGGATTCGAGGATGACGATGACGCCGAGGGCTGGCAGGGTAACAGACGCCGGCGACTATGGAAGTCGACATGTGTAAAGGCAGCTTTGAATGTAGGTCATGGCGTTTTCGATTGACTGGTCTCACCTCTTTGGTAGCCCAACCTGTCCGACCCCGAGCGTGTACTATATGCGGCGCTCGCGCCAACTCCTCAAACATTCAATGTACTCAAGTCGGCCTGTCGGACCTGGGAAGATCATCTATGGGCTCAAACAAGCATACTGTGCGAAGAGAAACAGTCTGCAGAGATGACCAAGTTGGGAGGTGGTTACTGGGAGAATGGTTTGAGTGCGTTGAACGGTTTGTCTGCTACAATGGATGATGGAGACGAAAGAGAGGAGGAAGAGTGGGAGAAGGAAGCAACTGCAGCGCTGGAGACCCTAGGGGGTGTCAATGTCGATGATGGGTGAGATACTTCTCTACTCCCTCTCCTCTACTGAACAACAGACGCGCAGTTCTCCAGCCGACAATGCGTTCCATGTCTCCCAATTAGCGATCATCCTTGGCCGGACCGAGTCATTATTGGAGACATTCGCGGCTGGACTGAGAGACGGCATATATGACTCTGGATCAGCAGAGTACGTGTTCCCATTCTTCTGCTGAGACAGATTATGCATATATGTGCTAGATACCCTACGATGACGCGGTTCTTTGCCCACCTGTGTCTGTTCCTGCAAATGATCGACACCACCGTGCCCCCACTCGCCACTCAAATAATCTTGGAGGCGTATCTTCAAGTCCTCGAGGTCAGCACACGATGTGTTCGTAGACCCTGATGTTGACAAAACCCGGTCTAGGCTGCCGGTCAGCGAGAACTTATCGCCATGTATGCTGGTGCATTGGGTGATAATGCTGTGGAACGCTATGCAATGTTCCTCACCTCCCTTGATCTCTCTGCTGATATCAAAGAACGAAAACTGGCACTGACACGTGCACGCGAACACGGTCTTGATGTCGACCGTGTTTCTATTGTCACTGCCGAGCGAACGATCGAGAAGGCCTTTGATGTGAGTGATGTTATTTTGAGCCTCTGAGTTGTTCAAATTTAGGATTCGGCAGCTG
>JBBPUI010000418.1:0-21928 GCA_038094615.1 Heimioporus aff. retisporus
CAGCTACGAACTGAAGCTCAAGGCTCGCATGAACGGGGAATTTTACCACTCACTCATTCAGGCGCTCTCTCCCTGCCTCGGTGGCGAGTCAGATATGTACCATGTTCAATTCTCCGATCCGACCACTCTTGCGCTCGAGGGTCCAGTCACAGAGGTAGTCATATGGTCATTGAAGGCGTCTGAGAGTCGCGCGGCCGCAGTTGACATTGTCTGCGGTTTCCGAACATATGAAGAACGTGCTTGTGTACGGACAAACACGCGAGGACGAGAACAAGTATATTGTCATCGGCGGCTTGCAGGCGACAGAGGTGAGTCGATGAGATACGACCTGGCGTAGATGATGGGTGTTGACCGATGCAATCAATTACAGGAACACGAGGGGACCGTGAATATACCAGAGGCAGTCGCAGCTCTGGAGAAGTTGAAGTCACTTGGCAACTTAGACCAACTCTTTCACACAAGATTGTCGCAGTATCCGTTGTCATGAGATATATATGGTAGCGTTTTTTTTTTCTTCCAAGCTTCAGACTACACTGTCGATCTTCCAGTAAAGGAGTGAGCTTACATCGACATCGGATATCCTACATTATGAACGTCGTTGTTGGATAATCGCTACATTCGCTATATACAAGCTTCGCTTCAATTGAAGAGTCCGATGACAGGATATTGTATCAACGTGGAACATGTTGCGGACGACTAGGTGTCGTATGAATGACTGTTGGATTCGGTTGTCAGGAACGTGTCAAGTTAACGGATGATGCATACCTGCGCCTGAGCAATTGGTCGAATTATTGTTCAGCGTTAATCCAGAGGCAGTCGAATCATAGATCTCCACACAGTTGATCTTCGCGACGTGATCATCGTCATTCCTGGGCCCTCGCCGACTAGACGCTGAAGGCGATCTATGTACACCGTGAGACGACGGTGAAAGCAGGTGGGAGGGGGTCGTCATGGGTGATCTGCCGTAGGGTGACGCAGGCCATCCTAGAGGAATGTAACGAGGTGTGTCACTCCCGTGAGGACTCTCATTTCCAGCTGGATGGTCAACGTTCAACGCTAGGGTCCCCGAAAAAAGGTGTGATCAGGGTTGAATCATCGTATTTACCAAACAAAGGTTACCTACCAACCTCAGGTTCCATATCATCCACGAATCTACGAAAGGACGAAAGAGGTGGACTGCCTTCTCCGGTTGCCCTCCTTCTCACTTCTGTATTAATTTCCGTCTAAAAAGCATATGAACACGATAGTATGTCACGACGAGGCAAACTGACTTTGATGCGCCGGCGGAGGTCCTCTGCTTCCTCGAGACAGGTTACCGCCTTTGGTGAAGGCAATCCGATTAAACCACGAAAGCTCCAGCTCTTCGATTCAGATATTTCTGCGTCTGACATGTTCTCTCTGAGCCTGTGGATTCGTGCACCATTAGTCTCATGATCATGTGTTGGATTTCATCATACCTCTGCTCCTCCTCGACGAAACTACTTCGGGCTGGCTCAGCCAGGGCAGGATTGAGACTTTCATTCTCACGTCTGATAATTTGCAGGATATCCTCCAAGACAGCGTCTACTTGTTTAAAAACGTCAGACACCGAAGGCATATTTGCGTGGTGCAGTGGGAAGAATGCGGGAGAAAAGGATGGCTGTCGAGAGTCCTTGAGCGAGGGCAATTTATGGGCGTCGTTACGTGCCGCATGACTGCTAGATCTTCCTGTGTATTGCCGTAGGCTTGTCGTCCCTTCGCAACCGAGAACAAGCAGACCTCCGAAGAAAACAATAGGGAGCCGGATATTTAGTACAAAGTGGGACCCACAGTTACGTAATCATATGAGAGTCTTGACCTTTTCCAAAAACGGTATTATGGTGAGAAGTGTTCTCGTACCCATTCGTATACAGGGCACTTGGCACTCTTTTCCAGCATCTGACACTTCATTTTAGATGAGGCTCCACACGGCCCTTAGTGACTGTCCGGTCAGCTCGCTAGAGGTTGAAACTAGAGGTTTGGCGTCAAACCAGATAGTGTTAGACTATGATAATGTCGGATGGTTCACAACACACATCTTAAGACGGTCTAGTCACGTATAAGTAAAGAATAAATCATTCCGCCGATCGTAAACAAAGTACTCTAGTCACTGCAGTTAACCAAGACACATGCTTCAATACTAATGAATCATACAAGATTCGCACTCAAGTAGTCAGCAGTTTCATTGTCTTCCTTGCCGGTGCATCCCCATTGCAACAGCCACCTCGGGGACCTCGCTGCCATCATGTGAGATTTTCGTTCGCGTTCATCTGGGCGTCTCCGATGTTCTGCCCCTCGCGCGGACCATCCAGTTGCTTATCAGGATAACCTGTCCACTGCAGTTTCATCACGTTAAATGTCCGCTCACATCAACAATGCTATCCTCAGCCGACCGCTTGCTTTGGGCCCTTCATCGAGGGCCCTCATCAAGTTGGCCAGCGTTTCCACGACGTCGGCTATGTAAAGATATCTCAGCCTTGTTAACGACAAAGAATAAGTTATTTCACTTTGGTTCCTGGTAGAGGCCGAGAAATACAAGCGCTCTTTGTTGAGGAGCCTTTCAGACAGATACAGTTCTTTCAGAGTGACGTATCGCATCTCATTGCGCATGCTGTCCCGCAGAACCTCTAAGATAAATGTCAGTCCCGACACGATCTCAAGACGGGAAACGACACTCGCTGTATTGCGCTAAATCACACAGCGCGTGTACGGGTCCCAATATCAAATAGGGTGGTTTTGGGGTCGGGTCCCGCAAAGCGAGGTCGGTAAACCCAAGCAAAGCCCGTCCGCGACGCAACACGCTAAAAAAGCCCAACGAAGTCGACGGAAGAAGCATATCAAAGATCTTGCCTATCTCAGGGCTGATGGCGGCTACGCCATGCTCTAAAGGATACAGAAGGTCAGAAAAACACCGTTAGGTGGTCACGCAACATACCTGTCTTAGCCAGCGCGGAGAGAATTGCTACCCCCGCTTTCTGGTCCTTCCATTTTGATTTTCCCAGATATGCCAAGCCATCCTCCACGAGTTCAGAAGTCCAGGGACCGTCCTTATCTGAAGCGGGAAGTGAACAACGGTAAACAGACATTGTCGTCCTATGTAAAACATACCGTGTGATAGTAAAACACTCAAGCAAATCAGACTTGTACGAGTCTCCCTTGGGTTTCCCCTAACTAGTTTTTCGCACAGGAGCTTGGAGAGGTCGTGTCTCTTTATTTTTCTTCGTAGGTCCTCTGGTTCAAACGAATCAGTGCCGGATTGTCAGGAATGACTAGACTATCACCATTTTTCATGAGGTCTTTGAAAATTTCAAATCCTTCAACTGAGCCTATGGCATCGTCAAAATAGTCGAGCCGTAACATGTTGACAATGTTCTTCGCAAGGGCTCTGTTACTCTTCAATGCGTCTTTCACCTTCTCATTGCCTGGTATGATTCTGAGACATAGACACGTGCCCCACAACCCATCCTACTGACCATAATTCGAACACTGAGCTAACGCATAGGCTGCCAGTAATGCCTTTTCTTTATGTCGGAGTTGGTGGACGAAGATACGCAGCAGGAGACGGGCACAAGGTTTCCCCGATATCGTCTGATTAAACCTGGACTCACACTTCCACAGTTCGAGAAGCGCCTTTGTTGCAGCGGTACGCTCCCCAGGGTTACCCACCCAAACGGCCTTGAACAATTCTATAAAAAGCATCTCCTGCACCTTTCTTTCCTTGGGATCTTGAGTATCTGATATAAAGATGCCATAATCAACCATTTGAAATTTCGTTCCTATACGAACGTCGCTCACCAAGTTTGAAAAATGAACTCAATTTATGTCTTCCAGGGTCTGATTGCCCGCCTTTGGCAGAGCAAACCAAGGCACTGCACAGATTTGCTCGAACATGTGAGCTGCGAATATCCATGTGATCTACAATATGAGAACCACCGGAGTGAAGAGTCCAGCGGCGCGACTGGCGACGTGTATCGGCGGGGTCGTAGATGTCAAGCAGTATTTCAATGCTAAGCAGACCAACGAGTCCTTCATGTGTCTTTGCTAGTTGCCTGAGCCTAGGTTTCACCTTGGAAAGTACGTCATTCGTTGGGGAACACGCTACCCCCGGTGGCGGACCCGCATCGTTTGATGTAGAATTTGCATCCCCCTGTGCGGAACAGGCCTTCGCTGTGCCATCGTGAATTACCATTGAATAATCATAGTCGTATCTGACGACTCACCGCGTACAATTTGAGTCATGGTCATTATCAAGCGCAAAGCAGGAACCAAGAGTTGCTTCTCTGCAACGAAATGATATGGCATGCTCCACGCTCCCAATAGCGTGGCGCTTACCCTTCACCCTTAATATCTGTTCAAGCCTAGAGATGGAGGAGCCTGGATAAGGGTCTTCGAGCTGCTTCATGACGGTTCCCCGGGTTTTCTCTGGCGAATCGTGAGTTTATGCTATGGTCCACCCACGGTCGCCGACGTACCACACTGTAGCAGGCAGTCCAGACCCACCATCGCCTGCCCAAAACTCCTTCCCTCTTGGCGGATGACTTCATCAAACCGTTTAATAAGAAGTTCTAATACATCATCGGTGAGCATATTATTCCGCAAATCATGGTGCTTCGTAAGGGGCTGCAAAAGAGTAAACACAGTGGGCCCATCTCCGTTTTTGCATGCTTCCAGCACATCGCGGAATTTGGCCTTTGCCTCGCCGAATAGTTGCGAAAGATCGGGCGGTGTTGTAGTGTAGTGGGACGGCGCGGACGGTCCTCCGCTTCCTGCATGCGTATCGACGTCCGAGGCTGGAGTAAAGAATTGGTTGGTTACGCGACCACAGATCGGGCACTCACAAGCTTCGTAAAGGGCGATGATGGCGACAAGCTTGACGAGGGGTTCACAACCTGAGTTGACGTTGACGAGTGTCGCAAACCTACTCTCCCAATCCGGCACTTTCCTGACGCATTGTTTGCCTTCTTCTGGACACGTAGACGTTATTATCGAGTAAATTAAAAAGGAAAGAACATTTACTGAATTGAAGCATGAACAATAGCTTGTCGAGGTATGTTGGGGCAACCCCGTTCTCGTCTTCCAAGCGACCCACCAACCCATCTGCGGCGGTTTGGTCGAAGAGTGTCTCTTCCCAGTCCAGCTTTGTATCTTCTGCATCTCGAGCGAATGGTATACGGAAACCTCGCCCTAGTGATGCTCGCGGTTTATACGATTTGGCATACGAAATGGAAGCGTGTACTTTTTGACCCGGGAGAATACAACGCGGTCCCTGCCGATGCAAGCTGTGGAAGATTATAACATGCAGCTGCAAAACAGAATTGATCTCACCGTCGCGCATCTCCGCCATCTCCACCAAACGTCACTTGATGTTTGATGGGCAGATATTCAACCATTCTCCACAATGGACTCATCGGATCACTGGTGCCCAAATCAATGTCATCGGGCACCCATACTACGTCTGTCGGCTTCAACACAAGGCCATGTTCTGCTGCCTCGTGACGCATCCACAACAATGATGCATTCCCGGCCTGGAAAGGCGTTCCGGGTTTATTCATGCCACCTCTTCACGAAATGTCAGTGTATGGAGGGAATGTAAATGATGAACCTACACGTCAGCATGACTTCCAGCGAACCAGACCTCCTTGATATCAGTAGAGCCTCCCGTTTCATCCGAATAGCGAGTTTCAGTGCTGCTCGTAGTGGACGCAAGCTGTCCCCTCTCCTTTGACTTCTCGTCGCCAGGTTCTTCGTTCATTTTCTTGAAATACTCTGGCATGAACTTGACACGACATTCGTCGAGAGCAAGTGCATGTCGGACGTGACAAGCATGTTTGTCGAATGGAAAAACCGCTTGTCTTGTAAACCCCACAGACGAAACCGTATCCCTGAATGGAGTTAGCAACCACGCAAGGAAGGTATGGAGGCATCAAACTTGCCAAACACCGATGAAGTGCACCCTAACATGTACGTGGCAGAACGTTTCCTTGAACCTCGTCGCTTTTTGCTTCGCATGTGCCTTTCTCAACCGAATCGCTTCGTAGTAATCGTATGCCCTACACGGCACCTGTCCATTAGACCCATGCAAACGACACGACAATCACTTACGTCCCGATCTGCCTACCCGTCGGTGTCCTCAACAGCCCAACCTATCAACAATGTTGAGCCCCGCCAATTAAAACAATTGGGTCGGTGCATGCCTCGTATATCATTATGGCAAGAACCCGCACTTGGTATGCACCCCGGGAAAATCCTATAATATAACTATTAGAGGCGCGCGTTACAACAAAAACTCAACCTTACCAAACAGGTATATCCGATCGCCTTCTTTATACATTTCTGCTAGCCAGTGATACGCATCCTCGACAATTTCCCTCATATTCCTGTGATGAAATATGCCATGTTACAGAAAATACCACGAGGCGAGAAATACGAACCATGCCACTACCATGTCGAACTTGTCCAGGACCGATCTCTTCATGCGATGGAAGATATTGGCTGTGCGCGGATGTGTACCGATTCCGCTAGAGTAGTATACGTGTTGCTCCACACGGGACGATTCCAAATCCAATTTAGCTTCCAGTTTTACGACGTTCGTATCCTGACCAAGTAGTGAATCGAGGAGAAGACGACGAAATGACGAGTCAGTTACGTTCTGACCAAACTTGTTCGAAGTGCCGTCAATGCACACGATAAGATTCCTCGGTCTGTGGGCCAACCTGGTTGGTGACGCGTCAGGAGGACCCACCTGAGTTGAGCTTCTCGTGGTTGTGGAGGACGGCATGGGCTATGGTGTACATGTCAAGGTGGACAGCGATGTTTTTAAATCGAACATGCCAGGGATGCAGTACGTTCCAACAAAGCTAAACTCAAGGGACCCATCACAGGTTATGACTGCAGGGCAAGGTTCCATTTCTTGCGGTGTGCAACACAATGAGGATGCTCGCAGTGTGAATAGACGCTATGGTGGAAAGAAGGACAGGCTTTTGGCGGTCATAGTGACTCATAACTTTGTTAATTACGAGTTCCACAATTGCCAATTGAGCACCCCTAACAGCTACAACTGCCGCAGAGACAGTAGCAGCTCGCATTTCGAGTCATGATTTAGCATACCTATGAATGGCCGTCGTGTTGTGCGGGGCCCGTAAGGTGACAAGGTATTGCAGAAGGTCGCGGAACGGGCTCTGGGTTTCATTTTCAGCTGTCTGTCAACCAAAATACAAAATCAGCAAAAGCTTCACACGCTCCCGTGTTATACCCGCAAGGCACCCGTCGCAGACGGGATCAGATCGTGTTCAGGTCGTAGGGTAATTGTGATGGGAGGGGAGGTTGGCGGGGAACAATAGCGAAAAGGGTCATGATTCGTAGAGATTGGCCCCTGCCCCGGCCCCAACGCTGGAATGTATGATACTATATTACTATTCATCGGCCACCTGCTGATCGTATGTGTGAATGCCCGGTAGAATCTCGTGGTAAGTGCCAGGGATGGTGCCATCACTGTGCTATCGGGACCTCAGATGCAAACTTGCAACGAGGGTAGGATGCATGTTCGCAACGAAGTGATTCGGAATCGCGCGCTGGTGCTTGTAAGGAAACTTTGCCTTGCTGAAACCCTCCCGCGTCCAGCAGGAGACCACACAATACAGCTATGCACCCTTCGGGGTGATGGATCATAATACATTTCGGAACTAAGTACTTCCATGTAAACGCCCATATGATCCTCATGAGAGTGATCACCGAATGCCATGGAATCTACATTGTAGAATAACAGGTGCAACGCCTTTTCAGGATAAATTATTCCTGTATAACCGCCCAATATTTACCCTTTTGTCCCTCAACGTCAACAACGTCCCCGATCGCAATCCCGAGTTCGGCGAAAAATGCATCCACAGCCCCATCCCACTTGTAACGCCCATCACAAAACCGGCAGCATCCGTTATCTCGGCGTTCGACCACACAGGGAGAATGGAAGAGTGGAAAGAAAAGTGTCGCGTGTGCGTGGATGAGCGTCGTGACAATTGAGTGGCAAAGGTCTGGAAAAGTTAAAGACTTCCGGTCGTTTGGAGCTCCTCCGCGCTGGTTTAGGTTGGGCGAAGACAACATATGTATATGGGTATACTTCGGGGAAAAGTGCAAACATGCTTAGAAAGAGTCCGGGTCTGCGAGGGGGTATGCCTTCAAGATTCCGAGCATCGCGACGAGCAGGAATGATGCATACAGCGCATCGTGTATAAGACGGATTTATGACGAGAATATTTACACGGAGTAACCACTTACTGGAATCTAATGCAGATCGGTAATGCCTAAATCACGACACGGACTTTGAAGAAGCAGCATACCAGATTAGTGAAAGTCCGAGTCTGAATTGGAAAGACTCAAGTAATAAGGATGCACCACAATCCAGGGTTTGGCGTCAAATCAAAGGAATGGTTAAACTATGGTGACAAAATGGTCCACGATGCCCGTCTCGAGAGTGTTGTGTCGATTGTGATACACCACTGCCACCACCACCCCAATGACGTCAGGAAGGGCGAGGGCGTACGCCACCGCCGCAGCCCCCGGGAGCGTGTGCGAAATAACCTGCCCACAACCACCATCACCCTGATGACCAGGAGAGGGCGAGTACATGCCACCACAACAACGGCAATGGCTTGGGTGGGGATGCTGGAAGAGGGCAGGGGCATGCAACACCCCGCTGTTGTCAACCACAACGACCGTCGAGGAGGGGGAAGGTAAGGAGTGACCATGACCAGGCATTGGCACTGGAATGGCCTAGCCCACATCACCACCACAACAGCGACCAGTGTGACGAAGGGGCAAGAGCGAGCGTACAACGATGATGACAATATTAATTGCGGGCCACTATGCATGCCTATCATTACTTACATTTTTATTTGGTTGTTTTTTATTCTTCCTTTCTCTCCCGCATGTTCGATCCATAGTATAGACATCGCGCATACCGTCACTAACAAATGCAAGCACGTGCCTGAGCTAGCGTTTGCTGGGCCCCCCGTACCTAACAGCGATCTCCCGAGCTCGTATGGAAAACAAGGCACAGTGCCAATGGACAAACAAGAAAAAATAATGTAGTGTGTCTGCCATCGGTATCCCGGGCCGGCCGACTGCAACCTCCCAGTGGAACAATTGAGCTACGACTCACTGCAAAGCATTTTCAAGCCCCTCAGCCGCTTGCACCCAGCACAGCCATGAACTGCTCAATTTTGTGATGTCAGGACAGACAGTTAACGACAGTTCCAGGTGTTGCAGACAGGCAATGCTTGCGAAAGGTTTTGAAAATTTGCAATCATTGACCCTGTTCGGCCTCCAACCGTACGGACACGCATAATGCTTCAATGGGTTTACACAGAGTTGTCATCCCCCTAGTCGTACTACTGTTGGTTCGAGTATAATTCGTGTCCTTTCCTCTTGATTAAAGGCGCTAGCGTCGGTCGGAACGGTGCTCTACGTCGTACAGCGCACAAAACCTAAATAATGGGTATGATGGTAGCGAAACGATGATATGCAGCAACAAAAAAACGTCCAATAACATCCATGCGTCCATGAGAGAGTATCAAGCGCCAAGTCCCACAATACAAATTCTACTGTACGTCGATCATACCGACGTTGTTCATCAAGTCCGTCAGCGGCACGTCCTTGCGCACGCGGACCACGATCAAGCTGTCCGTGGCGACACGCTTGTACTCCATGCGCGACACCTGTGCGAGCAACAGTGCACCAAACGGTCGCGTGAGCCGACTGAGAAACCGTAACGCTTGTGTCGTGTCGTCGAGCGACGTCTCCGCATGCGAGAACTCGTGATCGAGTAAAGCGTGTATCCATGGATGAACCAGGACGAGGCCCTGCGTCCCAGACAATGTATCGGTCGTCTTAATCTCGACCGTTCCTAAAACCAACGACGTTCCACGGTAGATGTTCAGGTTGGATTTCTGACTTGCCTTGGACACAGAAGTCCAGCAAGTAAGTGGCAAGGTGATGGCAGGAAGCCTCAGTCGGCTGGAAGCAGCCGAAGGTGGTGGGAGTTTTTTCAATCGATTATAAAATTTGACGGCCAAAGAAAGGTCTGATAAGGATGAACGCAGCACTTTGACCGTCCGGGTTATTTCGGCATTCTGAAGAGGCGGGGGGATATGTGATGGCTTGAGCTGATTGTAGACTGTAAGGTCGGCGGGAAGGCAACTGTTATAACTGCCTGAGGTTCCAGTCCAAGAGAGAATACTAACATCTCCGGATCCTGTCAGGACGTGTTCTAACAAACGACCAACCGCACGATTCCCTTCTCCATATATTACCGGGATGGAAGCATTAAAAATGCCAAATAGCGAGTACGCCGTGTCTTCCGGGAGTGTCGTTCGTCGCATCGAAGCCAAAAAAAGCTTTTCGCGCACCCTGTCGAGACCTGGACGGAGAACGGCAACCTCATCCACAGAGACATGCATGGTCTGCTCCATCTCTGAGCGAATTACGGGTGAGTCCTTGTGGTTGGGCAAAGTCAAACCAAGGTATGGTGTCCAGTCCTCCGTGTAGAACCTCACCATCGGTGAGGCGATGTATTCTTGGTATGTCCATGCACGGGTATTCCAGACACTCCCCTGGAGGTCGCCAACCTTCTGTAGCCGCGACAAGACGTCGTGAAGATAGACTATGGTAAGGGACGCGCAACGGTACCACGTGAACATAGCAACCAATGCTTCTTGGAATACAGCAGTGACTTCCTTGTCTATGCAACAAGTGTCGCTCCATGCCCATTGGAAGCCAAGAGTAAATGCGAGAAGGCAGAACGATTTTAGCTTCGTATTTGCGCGTGATGCTTCCAGGTCGTATACAGAGATTCTCTGGACATTCTGCAAAAGGGGTTCATCTTCATCCCACCTATGTGAGAGCATGACATAGCGGTAGTACTTTTTCACTTCTTTTCGGATACGTGCACGGTCCACCAATGACTTTGTCGTCATCGATGAGATGAGCTCATGATAAACTGGCAGCGCCTCGAACGCTTCTGGTTGCTTTGCTTTGCTATAGAGGCGACCAGTAGCAGTGTTGATAAGCACACGTGGCATGTGGCGAATAGATTTTTCGATGATATCTCGAACAATTGGCGTTGCATCCTCAAACCTCGAACGGAGTTCTACAAAAAAAAATAGATGAACACGATGCTACCTGACACGGTGAGGAAACCAACTCACTTCGAATGTTTATGTCCGGAGATTGTTCGATCTTCCGGAGCATCGTTTTAAATGCATTCGCCGCTTCAGTGTAGCGTTTTGCACCATATAATGCAGCGTGCATCCGCTCGTAACCTCGATAGCCTGATGGGTCGAGTTTAACGGCCTGTGTAGCATGCAGTTAGAGTCTCTGCTGTCAGGTACTCGTAAAGACTCGTGCCTTGTTCGCATCATCCAGCGCGTCCTCCCACAACTTCATGAACGCTCGCGCCTCGCTTCGCTTAATTATAATGTCCAGGGGACTTGTTGGATTGAGTGTCAGCGCACTCGAGTACTGCTCTATAGCCACGCCATAACTCTGGAGCTGCATAGCGGCTTCAGCAGATTTCACCAGCTTCTCCGAGCAATGTTTACGAAATGCTGAAGAAATCGATATCGATCAAATGGTTTGAGATGCGCCACCAATGGGATCACCAACCTGACATCCATCGTTCCTCCTGCGTGCTGGAATATTTCTTTGGTTCATCTACCAGTAGCAAAAAGCATTCGGCTGCTTGCGTCAGGTGGTTCATTTCCTCAAGTGCACCACAGATTGCTTGATATGCCATGAACCTCGAAACCCCAAGCTAGACCAATAGAATAGGTCAACGAACTGCTTTGGATGTCTCAGGCAATCCGTACTTTTGTGGCAGCACCCAGAGTTTCTCTCGGGGAGGTATGACGTAATATTGTTCTTGCCCATTTAGCTAGCAGAGTCTTCGAAACCGGAGGTCCGAGGCGCAATGCAGTGGAATATGCGGAAACGGCTTCGTCGTAATTCTTCGCGCGCGACATTGCATCACCAACTCTCTCGAGCGTCCCCAGACATCGTTGCGTGAAGTCTGATACGGGCGTCGAACTCAACACGGTTGTATGTGTGGGGATGGGACTTACCGGCAACCCAGTTCATGAGCTCTCTGTCGGCTTTTACTTCTTCGCTCGAGGTGTCGCGGATTCCGAGAAAGATCCGCACGGCATCACTCAATCGGCCATCAGCATACAAAACTTCACAATGATGTGTCTGTTCGTGGGCACGCACGACGGCACGAAAAGACTCGATAATCTTGTCGCGACTCGCCATCTCCTTTTTTAGCTGCCAAATTTCAACTGACCGGGGATCTTTCTACGGGGACACTTGTTCATGCAGTGATCTCGGTATTGATAAGGTGCGGACGTACCTCGTCGACGTAGTGCAAGGGCAGTATGTCAAACAAACTGCGGACGGTAATCCCTTTGTCTGCGCTGATCGCTAGATCGTAGTTTCGTGAGATGGCTATCGACTGGACGAGGTGAGAGTGTTCGATGAACGGCCCAATTTGCTCGTGGGTGGTGGCATCCCAGAACGAGACCGAAGAATTAGCAGAAGCCGCGATAAACGTGCCGTTGCGGGCGATGACGATACACCGAGGACTGGTACCCGCGCGAAGGCGCCACTGGAAAACAGTGTCCGTAGTGGATACATCGAGGCATTTAATATCGCCAGTGCGGGATGCGACAAAGAGTTGTTCGCCATCTTTAGACCAGGCAAGGGATTGATTTTCGGATGAGAAGACTTCCATCGGGATGTCGACGTGAACGTGACCGCTCCGACTGTCATAGACCCGGATAGATGGGGTATTCCAGGTCGCAGTAGCAATGTATCGCCCATCAGGGGAGTACTTGACGCCAACCAAGCAGTTAGCATGTTTCAGGGGTCCGACAAGTCGTGCGCCGGTCGAGATAGACCACACGCAAGCCGTCATGTCATCTGATCCAGTCGCGACCCTCGTTGCATCAGGAGACACGTCCACCGCACATACGACATTGGTATGTCCTTCCCACTCGACGGCCTTTGTGTGAGTGTCCGCATTCCATACTGTCACGAAGCCTGCTTCCGAGCCACTGACGATCCATTTTCCGTCTGATGACACGGCGATCGCGAGGACGCGCTTTCCTTCGCTCTTGTCCGGGACCGCCACCTCCCGCGCGTCATCCGTTTGCCAACACCGAATCTTCCCTTCGATGCCACAACCAACGATGTGCCTCCCACTAGGGAGAAACGCGAGCGAGGATATATCATCTTGGACTTCGATTCCGATTGCTTTTGCTCCCGTTTGTTGAGGGCCGGCTGTACTGGTTGCAGAAGGACTGGTTTGAATCGACTCTTGGGCATCATCAGGACTCTGTTACGCGATCGAGAAATTGTGAGACGTACCCTTCACCGGCCCAGGCCAGCGCGCTACTATCCGATTGGTGAAGTCTAGCATCTTTGGCACGATACCAGTGAACCCTGCCGCACCCCCACCCGGTGCGGCAATTTTGTCTTATATGAGGAAGTCGAATGCTGTACATCTTCGGAAGGACCCAATAGACCTCGTGTCTACTTAGTGAGGCCACATCCAGTAGACGATGTAGTAAGAAGCTTACGGTGAGGAAAGGTAAATGGAAAAGCACCGCTTCTGGTGTGAGGGTCCGACTTGTGTGGGAAAGAAAAAAAAAAGTATCACCTCGTGTTGCGGCCTCGAGTTATAACCTTTTCGTCCTACATACACAATCCCAGATCCTCAGACATTAGACTGGCTCATCAGGCCGATGCATACATCACGAATTGGTAGTCCAACGAACGCCCACTGGCAGTTGTTCGTAGATTGTCGCCTACCTGAAATCCGAAACCGCGTTGGTCGAGTCATTTGACTCTTCAGAGTCCCTAACATGGCAGCACTCAGTTCAATGACGCATGTTTCAAGCACCGGTTGCACTCGCCCACTTATCACCATAATGACTGCCGTACTTTTTTCTTGGAAATGTTCTATTAGGGTCCTTTCACTAGTTTCCTTTGACCACAAACGAACCATTCGGAGGAAGGCAGGACAAAACGCGACCCCCAATGCATAGGATTTCGCTGAGGCAATGCAACTTTAAAACACGCAGGTGAGTGCCACACGTGTTGAAAATTCGATGTGCAGTTACGGCGGCCTCACCGGCTCACAGGTTATATCCGACTTTCACCCCCGACTTGACTGGAATGTCGAGTGCGAGCCTCCTGCGAGACACACAAACCTTTACCTGGCTCGAAGGACTGTATTTCGATGGTTGACACGACGATTTAGACCAGAATGCGAAGTCGAGCCGATGGTAGAGGTGAGTACGACTGCCGTAGCTTGCTTCACCTACCGTCTGCGAGGGCATGGAATACGAGTAATGGAGACGAAAGGGAGTCGGGCGCCATCCGCATCGAGGACCTGGCTTTCTTGTACGTGGCCGTACCTCTTCGGAGCTTTAATCTATTTGCCCTCGACCGCGCCAACGCATTTGGATGGTTCCGCTGGAGGTCCAACGGCAGCTCACTGACTCGGACGGTCCGGAGTATCTAGGGGATCAGTACTCCAGATCCGATCATGTGCACAGGCTGAGTGAGGGACGGTCCGGCCACTCAAGGACTTATTCCATCACACACATCCCTCCTTTCGCCACCGGCATCTACGGGGGTGGCGGCAAAGATGATTGTCGCGGCAAGTGTCGTTACCAGATCGGTGTCGTCGGTATCATCTCACACCATTTGTGGTCTGCATCTTGATCGACATATGCAGATCCGATTCGGACGCTAGCACTTCTGTGGCTTCAGTCCACCTTTTGGCTTTCCGCCCCGTGGTCGGCAGGCTCCGTCAAGGCAAACTGGATCCCGGGCAATGTGGTATATACCGGATCCATCACACTGATCCGTACGGTGAGACAAGATCGTTTTGGTCTTGCTGTATGATCAATGAATATGGCAGTGCAGACCCTGTTATGTGAGATGCAGGCGGACGGTACGCTTGGGCAGCCTCACAGTGAAACTGCGATTGAGGAAACGTTGGCACGTCGAGCCATGCGACGCCAGATATGTGTGCAAGTGCCCGAGTACTATTTATCCTCGTGATGACCTCCGATCTTGCCAGCCACTGCGTCTCCGCCTTGCGATAACATCGGAGACGACTTCGCGCCCACCGCTCCATGCAATTGTTCCCGGAGCTTCCATCAAATCAGTTACTAGAGGAAGCTCTTAGGTGTGCTTCATGCAGTGCTCAAACATCGTGCAGATCACAAATCGGTGTTTCATCCCGAATGGTGCACGCATGGTGCATTCGGCCGCAGGCAGTGGCTATTCTGTCCCATGATCGCAGTACTCGTTTTTAGCCCTGCTGTCTTCCATTTGCCCCCTTGATCGGATGAAATGCAGACCGGGAATCAGTTTTGAGATCCCGGTGTCGTTGTCCGAAACAAGTGGAATCGGGTGGTATATTGCAGGACCTCGCAAGTAACTGTATGACCGTTGAAAACAGATGAAAAATATATACTACTGTAAGCATACACGTTCAGTGAGTAGGGGGTATCGTATCGTTAGGAGAAAAGTGTCTTCCTTCCGCAAAACTCTAATGCAGCACACACACCACCCAGCCACCATCCCTCTCAATCAACCCAAGTAGCCTCTCACGGTTTCCCAAATTTGATCACCCACGTCTCCTTGCATGCATGCATGCCAGGCAGCAACCGCTTCTTGTCAAACTCCTCGTCCCGCTCGAGTCCCTTGAATGCCGTCGTCTCACCCAACCAATCGATCCTCTTCAGACGCAAATCTTTCTCCTTGTCCTTTCCATGCCTTGCCTTGGCCGCTTTCTCGATCGCCTCCTTCTTCGACTTGTCGTGCAAGACGATGCCCCACTCGGAATCCGCGATGGGTTCCTGGAGCATGGCGTGAACGGACTCAAAGATGGTGCTGCACGTGACGATCGATCCACTGGGAACGCGAATATCGACCGTCCAGGGAAAAGCCTTGGAGATGATGCGGACATCGCGCGTGGGGTGTGCGAACGCAGGCTGGACGGCGACCTGCTGGTATGTCGACAAAAGGATGCCGTCACGTGCGGGCTTGCGGAGGTCATAACGGATGTTGGTCGTGTCTGCCGCCAATGCGGGGTTTAGGTGCGGATATTTGGATTGAGTGCGCTCATCTGCGTACGCGTATGAAGATGGGAGAGGGATAGCAGTGCGAGGGAGGGACCTACAATAGTGCCATGCGGAAGGGTTTTGGTAATACGGATCGTTGAACTGGGGTGGGACAAAGACGTGTGGGTTGTATTGGGTTTGGTACCATGGATAACGGTTTCCGAATGGATCCATGTGTTGTGTTAGGATGGGAACGGAATGCGAAAAAAGCGGCTAGTGCTGGGAAGACGATGCTGATGGTTGTGCTTTATATATGAAGCACGAAGGCATCAATGAGCGTTTAGTGGAGTTGATGGCGAGAAACCAAATCGGTCCGACTCCGCGAACTAGCGAGCGCCCCGAGCTTATTGCGGAAGACCACGGAGGTGAAGTCACCCGTGTGCAGTGCATACACATTTGCGTAAACATAGCTTGGACACTGCGATTCAACGTGACGCAAACCAGAGTCATACCGATGCAAGTACCCGTCTTCGACCGTAGGCTGTGCGTGCTTCGGCCCTGGGTCAAAAGTCATGTGAGACCGCCCAAGTAGTCACGATCATGATGGGTCGGCGATGAGAAAGTCCCCCTTTGACCGAGGCAAATAGGAGCGAACAGAAGCGCACTCGACTCAGTTCGGCCGAACGAACGCCCATGACAGTGTTCTCGTCTGGCTTCTTTGCAAATTCGGTCACGACGAACCAGCATCGGCACGGACGTTGGAGCGGAGCTCGATGTTGCCGAGATGCCGCTGAGGTGAGGTTGCACACCTGATTGGTTGAATAAGTTTGTCCCTGTTTTGTCGCGGCTGCCGCTTTCAATCGATCGAAACACGACGACAAGGCGCGTTAATGTCGTGCCAGGTCGCGACCTGCCATGCCAATGGTACTGACACCAACAGTCAGGTCTCGGGAGGATATCTTGTCCTCAAACCAACTCTGAAGAGGTCGATATTGTTCCAGGGAAACTGCAGCTGAGCCGAGTCCGATGAAGAGAGATGTACACCAGATATATCGCTCGTCCATCGCAAGCAAGGCACGTCGGAGTGTAATCGGCTGATTTTATCGGCACTAGAAGAGATTACATAAACGCATGCGCCGCGTTGCTGCAGCCGAATTGGAGATAAGTAATAAACCTGTCTTTCCGATTTACTACCTCCCCCGTCACCACGTACGCCTGGCAACAATGTCGTCCTCTGCTTTCCGTGCTCCTGCGAGCAGGGCTTTTCGCTCTACTTTTTCCAGGAGAGCTGGTTCCCAAGTCAGGGTATCAGCATCCAGGGGCTTCTCTACCGAGACGCCTCCTCCTCCCCCACCAAAGCAGAACTTTGGTCTTTACGCTGGTCTAGGTGCGATCGCGGCTGGGGGTGCAGCATACTACCTCCTGAGCTCCGACTCCAAGGCACCCGCAGCCAAAGTTACTCCCCAGGTAACCAAGTTTGTTCCGACCAAGGCGGACTACGAAAAGGTGCGATGGGCGCTTGTTTACCTCTGCGAATTTCTGAACCAATCCCTCTCCAGGTGTACAAGCGTATCAGCGATATTATCGACGAGGCTGGTAGTTATGATGGTTAGCCGCATCTTCAGCAATCATATCTATGGTTACTTAATTCTCGACAGATGGCTCTTTTGGACCAGTCGTGCTTCGTCTTGCGTGGCATGCTTCTGGTACATTCGATCAACATTCCCGTACTGGTGGAAGGTATGCCTAATTTATCTTGCCGTCGTCGCGATGCCCATTCTTTCCGTTTTCAGTAACTACGCTACTATGCGTTTTGAGCCAGAGGCATTGCATAGTGCCAATGCAGGGCTTCATGTGGCCCGCGAGATCATGGAAAAGCTCAAGAAAGAATTTGATTGGATTTCTTACGGCGACTTGTGGACACTTGCCGGGGTCTGCGCTGTCCAGGAGATGGGCGGCCCCAAGATACCTTGGAGACCGGGACGTATTGACGGGCTTGTCGAGCATGTAACTCCGGATGGGCGACTCCCAGATGCAACCCAAGGTGCACCTCACCTTCGTGACGTGAGTGTCCTTGAGGTTTCAGCCCTTTTGAAACGAATTTCTCACGTCTCGGACAGATTTTCTACCGCATGGGGTTCAACGATCAAGAAATTGTAGCGCTCTCGGGTGCTCACGCGGTTGGTCGCTGCCACACTGATAGGTGAGATTACAACCATGTGCGTTTGTGCTTATGAAGTGACCCGTATGTGAGATCCGGATTTGAGGGTCCCTGGACCTTTTCCCCAGTTACGTTCTCGAACGAATACTTCAAGTTGCTATTCAATGAGACGTATGTCCGATCGGTTCTCGTTACATACAGTGGCCATTAATAAAGGTCTTCAGATGGGTCTGGAAGAAATGGAATGGTCCCAAACAACTCGAGGACAAGAAGACTCGAACTCTCATGATGTTGCCGTATGTATTTACTCCTCTGATCGCACTGGGGTTGACTGACATCCTTTTCAGTACGGACTACGTTCTTACCCAGGACAAGAGTTTCAAAAAGTACGCCAAGGCGTATGCCGACAGCGAAGAACTCTGGTTCAAGGAGTATGTGGTCGGATTTCCGATCCGTGTCGCAGACAGCTGATGTGCTTTTACCCAAGCTTCTCCGCTGCGTTTGCCAAGTTGCTCGAGCTTGGCGTGCCTCCCGAACAGTTCAAATCCTCGGAAACGTGGATTATGGGTGATGCTTGAACGGAGAGCACCATATCCTAATGTAGAGCAGTGTATCTCTAGAATACCTCCATGCGTGGGCATGTTACCGTGTATCATACCATGGCATTGGATCCAAGTGGCTAGAACCGGACTTGTTTACCAAAATTTATACACATTTCTTTTCATCCGAGAAGGTGTGCAGGGGCTCGGACTTTCTCGAAAGTGTCCACTTGGCCGTGGGAGTGTCGCTGACCGCTGCTACCCGAAATGGTGGGACTGGAATACTCTACCCGGGACCGCCCGATCAGCCAGCGTTGGGTCGATTCCAGACCCGAGTCATGGAAGATTCTTTCCAGTTGCCAAAACCCAAGACTCAATCCTCTTGCATAGGTTTTCTCGATATCATTATTTGTTGGTATTCCAGTTCGCACCAGAGGCCGTTACGTCGCGCTTAGTCATTCGTCACACCACATCGTGGTCATTTATCTTTGCGTCGCGTCCTTATTCTATTTCCTGAGTCGTGTCCCCCGACTTTGCCTGAAGTACGTTATCACTCTTTATCTTGTTAGTTCTCATGTATCACCTAGCCTCTCGTTCGCCAGGTAATACATGTATTCGTCGTCTTCCGACTTCGTCTGAGCCTTCAAATCCCACCTTGAACCACTGTCGACGACGTCAGTATCTCAGAAAGGGCGGGGGGGCCCATCAACATTCTTAAGCGCTATTCGGGTGCTCGACCAGCGGGATATAAATGGGAGGCTGTCGTAAACCATCGCTCTCCCAGATCGACGCATAGCACAGCGATGATAACCCCCACTGAGAAGCTGCTGCTCTAATGATCGACGCGACCCTTGTGGCGTGTCGCTTCCAGTACCCACCACCGCCAAACAACACCTATCGTCACGTCACCACCGCGGCATCGGGGGAAAAAAAATGGCGCACGCGCCGTCACGGGGCCCGGACGGGGACACCCCCGTCGGGGGCCCGCTTGCCCCGAAGCGCACCGCGCACCCCTGTCGATCGCACTGGCGCCTCGCCAGTACGGGGCATCCTGAGGCCCGACCCATCATCGGCATCCCCCGTCGGTCCTCGCGCCGTGAGGGCTGTGAGTCTGGCATGCTTACTTCACGCCCGCGCGCCACCGTCGGCCACCGGTCACCATAGACGGCCCTGCAAGGGCGGGGGGCGGCCGCCCGACGTGCAGGGCTCGATCCCCCTGCCCGATTCCCCTCCACCCCCCGTCCCTGGCTGTGGGATAAAGCTTCACGGAAACGAGTGTGGTATTGCGCGTGCGGACAACGAATGCGTACAAGGAAAGAAAAAGAGAGAGAAGAGAGAGCACGCTCTAAATCTCAGTAGATCGTTGGGAGGGATGGTATCTCGATCGTGTACCGGAATCGCCTGGATTCACGCTCGCGGATCCGCTCTCGCGCATTGAGCCTGGGGAGAGGGAAAAAGGGAAGGGGCGTCAGTCATCAGGTCGGGTGTGGCTCAGGGGGACTGACACGGCGAGGAACGAATTTGCGTAACCTGGGAAAAGATGAGAAACGCGACGACCCGGGAGGCATTCAAGGGGGAGGACGTACATCGGCTGAGTACGATGGCTGGCGCACCAACCCAGTAGTGGTCGTTCTGGAAGAGATACTGTGTAGTGGATCGATGACGGCGTCAGCAAGGATGAACGGGGGCACAAACGTACCACCACGCCGACGGTGACCGATATTAGGCTAGACGCTGTTGAGCCAAAGACTTTCAGTGGGATACCTGACATACCACGTCATTGCGCCCATGTTGATGAACACGATAGCAAGATCAC
The DNA here is from genome assembly GCA_038094615.1 of Heimioporus aff. retisporus. Taxonomy (NCBI): domain Eukaryota; kingdom Fungi; phylum Basidiomycota; class Agaricomycetes; order Boletales; family Boletaceae; genus Heimioporus; species Heimioporus aff. retisporus. The sequence goes on from JBBPUI010000418.1 coordinate 20,656, forward strand.
GAATGAAGTTGGTTCGGCGGAGCTCGGACCTCCAGAGACGCCGAAATATGGTGCAGGTAATGATGATGTCACAGAGGGTGCTGATGAAGGCCGCAATGGGAACAAGCTAGCAGAAGGAGATCAACGAATCGATCGTTTGCATTCTGCCGAGTCGCTGACCGGCGTCGTGTAGAGGAACTTGATCGTCCTATGCTTGGCGCTTGTAAATACACTCTGTCAGACTTGGCGAAGAGAGAAATGGGGGTGCACAAACGTTTCCACGGAGGCACCTGGATCCAGTCGTGGAGTCAATTAGTGAAACGACAAAGAACGATAGTATCCACACCCACATGTTCCAAGTCCTGAGAAACGTTAGTACGACGGTGCACGCAACTGTGAATACAGCTCACCGAATTGCAAGACGGCAACGAGAAACTACACACGATTAGAATACAACGACGGGCGGGTTTGAACAAAGGTTCGCTTACAGCGACCAACGTGATATCTCTCCGATAACCAGTTACTGACAAACGTCAGATCACATCTGCTGTTTGAAAGAAAGAAACACTCACTAATCCAGATGCGCTGACAGTAAAAACTGTACGAGAAATGTCAGGCATGATCGAGGGTCACCCACTTTGCACCAACCATTGTACACAAAAGGTGATTATGTACTGAAGGATTCCGGATGGGCGTCAGAATTCATGCGTCAGCTGAAATCTCACATTTGCAGGCACTGCGACCTAAAGTGACCATCGCTGATGAGCCTTCATGAGGAACCCGCCGCGTCGAAAACTCACAAAAGCACCCCTGAAGATTAAGTGAGTTGAGATCGGACAGAAATTATCGAAGGACTACTTACCACGGCAGGTCTGTTGTACATGTCGTGGTATTACTGCGATGACACAGCACCAGCAGTGCCCAGTAGAATTGGGTGCTTCCAATGAAATGGAACATGTCCATGAAACTAGAAAACAGGATTATTCCCACTGAAGCGTGACGACGCGGAGAGACCAACAAAATGAAGAGAACCTGCGTGCGGTACCGTAAATTTTAGACGCGCGTGCGCATCATTTGCAGGACGCACCAATGACTTGATAAAGGCGGGATCGTTTGGAAAGAACCACACATAATAGGCCGATTGCGCTAAAGAGACGCCGTACAGTCTGGACGACCGTCAACTATCGGAGGGGGAGATCGAAATGGTCGCACACACAAACCCGAAAAGACCAGTCCTGGATGAAGTATCGAGGTGTCGGCCTACAATGGGAACGAAAGAAAAAAAAAGCACGTA
>JBBPUI010000419.1:0-21927 GCA_038094615.1 Heimioporus aff. retisporus
ATGCCGCCACCACCGCTGCCACCACCGCGACGACGACGCGAGCAGGACACCGCAACAGCGCGGCACCACCTCGCCAATGACGATGCGACAGGCGGAGGCAGCTGAACGACACGCCACCATCACCACTACCGCAACGACGACGCGAGGGAGGATGCTGCAACAGCGCACCCGCCACTGCAACAACGGCACGGTGGGCTGGCAAACGAACGGTGCACCACTACCACCACCGCTGCGACGACGTGGGCGAGGACGCTGCAACAGCACGTCCACCACCTCAACGACGGCAACGCGACAGGGCGACCGAACGGTACCACCACCACCACCAACCACTACTGCGAGGACGCTGCGGGCGAGGACGCCACGACAGTGTGCCCACCACCTCAGTGACGACGACGCGATGGTGGGAGGGCAACCGAATGCCAACGGTAGGTCCTTATGAATTTATTATTATTACCATGTACTCTACAGTGTATGTACAATATAATAAATATATATATATTTCTTTGTATCTATTCATGAACGAGGCCAAAAAAAAAGTAGCTACTGGTGTATGCGTTGTACGGCGCTGTACGGTACTTTACGGTGTACGGTGCTGTACAGCTTACTAATGCATTACAGCACCATGGTGCTGTAGCACCGCTGTAGTGCCGCTGTACAGGGGGGGACCTTGCCATAACGCTGTGACCACTGTCACTTGCTGCACAGCATTGTACATAACATCCGGAATTTGCTGATGCAAGAATCAAGTACTTCCAATGGGGACCCCACCAAGAGTCACAACGGTTGGGGTGCTGTGGGGCAAGTTCAGATCTGTGGTTACCTATATTTGTCTGATTCGATGAATAGGAAACGCACATGACAAGAAAAGATCAAGGGTATTCTGAGTCCAGGGGCACAGGAGGAAAGCACATCAGCCTCATGCATGGAGCAATATTAGTCATGCTACTCGTGAAAGCAGCGTGCGCAAATAATATCAGTGTTCTTGAGTACATAAACCAGCCGACGGAGGTGCCGGCTTAACAAGAACTTGGCAGATGGAGCGACTGTTTACGTTGTTGTTCTTGAATGCTTTCGCCGCCTACGCAAGATTCAGCGGGAACTCTGATTGGACCGGCAAACGATTTATGGCACCTATCCATTTATATTCTGCTAATTCAGCGCTGAATCGGCGCTTAAGAATGTAGATTAGTAGTTCGAACTCGCCTGCATGATGCGGGTTGCGCCACTGGCACGCTTGCACCACGTCTGCTTTTACTGCCAAAAAACCACGCCTCAATAATGTGTCTAATGGTCTTCGATTTTGAAGTGACACTTATCACTCCGCACAAAATGAGAGGGAAAAACCATATTATGTAAGTGTATTATTTGATGTTACGATGCGGCTACTCGAACGGAAATAAAATTAGCCGGAGAAACGTAGCTCCGGCTTGGCTGGCGAGCTGACAGAATGTTGCGTTTGAGAGTTACACATATGGCTTAACTGCTGAAATCCGCTCCAGTGCTGACGGTGTGTTTGGTCTCGTACGATGGATATTTTCGAACATTGGTGTACTACCAGTATACAGGTTGCGGCTGAGACCAATCTCAAATCAATTGGTTTGTGTAAATCCCTGCAAATCACTTGGTTTAGTAACGGACTGACTGAATGGGACATCTTCTGGTGTTGAATAACGGTGCGCTTAAGCCACGGCTGCATCATATCACACGTGCAATCGGCAGACCAAGGCTCTCCCAGATGGTAACGTTGGCCATTTAATTGCACAACTCATTTAAAAAAAACCCTTTCTGATGCAACACAGCCACACTACATTTGGGCTAATTAATGGCCCCCTTTCCGACCAGTAGGACGATTCTCAGCGATCAAATGTTGGATTTAGGCCTCCAGACATCGTACGAGTGTGTTGGGCATAATCATCTGAAGGCTGCTGCCATTGTGTGTTTGTTGAGCTGACGAGGTTTTACAAGGAGTTGTACGCAGGTTCGCTTAGCCTAACTTCATTTCGGCCGTTTGATCTTCGGGCCGCTTCAGCTCACTTCCCAGTTCACGTTGTCAAATCATAACGCACGCGGCGCGCATGACATATTGTTCATGTCGTACTTATGCAAAGAAGCAGGCAGTGGCACATGATGCCACCACATTCCGGTCAAGTGCCGACGTTGAACCATAACTTAATGTCCGTCTTGAGGGATATAAAAAGCCGGGCCAATCCAGTCGTCGAAGGTCGTTGAGGACCTTCGGTAATAATCGCTATGTTCCCTTCTAAAGCCCTCGTGTCTTTGGTTCTCATTGCCTTGTCAGTCGTTGACGCGAGCCCTCTTACTCGTCGGAGCGGCACGGCCAAGCTCAGCCTTACGAGGAGCATCAGTCAACTCCCAGAGGGCACGACCATTGCTGACCTAGACCGTGCTCGTGCCCAGGCGATGATAAATGCTGCTCACCCCAGCAAGCGCCAAACAAATGTTCCCATCACGAACGGGGCTACGCATTATACTGCTGCGGTTGGAGTTGGGAATCCTGCAACAACCTGTAAGTGGATCTGCGGCTTGCGTTAAAACAGGTACTGAGTGACTGATTTCAGACAACCTCTTGATCGATACCGGAAGTTCAAACACATGGTTGGGGGCAGAAACGCCATATAACCCAACCGGCACAAGTCAAAAGACATCAGACGCTGTCGTTTGTGTTCAACGTTCTTTATATTGCACTTGTTTGACTAGGAGATCACAGTCGGTGACTTATGGCTCTGGAGGTTTCTCTGGAGATGAGTATACTGATACTATCACGCTCTTGCCAGACACGTTGGTTATTCAAGACCAATCCATCGGCGTAGCTAGTCAATCGCACGGCATCAAAGGCTTTGACGGTATCCTCGGCGTTGGACCTATTGACCTGACTGTCGGCACTTTGTCCCCTGACTCTAGCGCTTCGATCCCTACCGTGGTAGACAACCTATTCGCGCAAGGAGCAATTGAGGCTCATATGCTTGGAGTCTGTTTCACGCCTGCTTCCCTCCAACAAGGAGAGCTCGCGTTTGGCGGCGTCGACCCCAGCTGTATCTTGGGCGAAGTGACCTACGTTCCGATCACGTCGACCTCCCCTGCGTCTCACTACTGGGGTATTGACCAGTATATCAATTACGGCTTTACTTCTCTTCAGCAGTCAACTGCGGGCATTGTGGACACCGGCACTACTCTTATTCTTCTCGCTACAGGTGAGCGAAATCTTGAGGTTGACTGATTGCATACTGATCCTCTACAAACAGACGTATTCAAGCAATACCAGCAGCTTACAGGGGCTGTTCTTGACCAGACCACAGGTCTCCTCACAATCACCTCCGACCAATATGATGCTCTGGAACCCCTGTCTTTCTTTGTCGGCGGTACCGAATTCTTGTTCACGGCTAACGCCCAAATCTGGCCTCGTTCATTGAATACTCAAATTGGAGGCACCCCGGGCCAAATCTACCTCATCGTCAGTGACCTTGGGTCTCCTTCCGGGGTGGGCCTCGATTTCATCAATGGTTTATCGTTTTTGTGCGTTCGCAAGCATTCCTAGAGCGACCGCTGATCCTAATGTTTGCTATTTTGCAGGGAGCGCTTCTACAGCGTATACGATACCGGCAATCAGCAAGTTGGACTTGCTATGAATCCGTACACCTCAGACACGGAAACTAACTAGGCGTGGATTTCATAACTTACATCTACGTTTCCCGTCTCCTTGTTATGATATGTGATTCGTAATCTGGATCTCGTCCGTTTTAGTACCCTGCTAAGACCTTGAGATCTGCGACAGAAACTTGAGCGTTTGTCGTGTGTCGGCTCATCGCTCCCTACCTAAAAATGTAACCTCGGGTTTTGAGAAACCTCGTCAGTAATATCGAGCCATCACAAATTGACCCGAATGTCACTTATCGAGACGTTAATCTGAATTCGGTGCACATGACCACCAGCCCCATTGCCCGGCATTATGCGGTGCCAACACGACAGCCAGAACAACCTTTGGGAGCCTGAATGAGATTAATTAGAGGGTGGTCAATGTCTTTAGTACTAGTAATGCCGGCTTACACAAATTTATGAATTTTGTGGTATATGCTTGAAGTATTTCGACTGGATGCTTCCGTTGGAAATGAATTCGGACTAGTGGTGCTGTGAATACTTGCACTACTCGTGAACTCGGTTTACTACATACTACATGCCAGTTGTGACGGAACTTCAATGAAGACGGGCGCGTACCTCGTTTATGCCCTCCTTCCAAACTTCATTTACCGGTTTATAAGGGGACTCTGCACCATATTCCATGGGATGTAAGATACTAGTATACAATTTGTTAATGGAGCAACGGTGTATCCGACGGAGAACAATGGGAAGTCGGGCACGACGCCTTATCGGCCCAACGCGGATGAGCCGCAAACTAAGTCAGGCGAAGGGCAAAGGAAGTGGCCTGCAGTACTGGGCCCTTGTTATACGGTATGCCACAGCGGTGTGAGCCCTAGGTACGCAATATCACGCATCTCGCTCTGACCTTGTCTTGATCCCGCTCCCAGCAGTAGCCCATGAACAACCTACCATTATCCATGAATGTCCTATCGAAACTCGATATGCGTGCATATTCAAGCAACAATCAACAATCTACCATTCATTTCAGTATTACGCCACCTCAGGCACAACCCGTCATGTACCTGTATAGGTTACTAGGCCGTTGTGTCTTTTCGCACTGATTCCATTTCCTGTCCGGCTTCGGCCATCTTTTCCGTCAACTCACCATGAATGCGGAAAAACGCTACCGTGTCATACAGGTCCGTGTACGACACCTCAATGGGGATATAGTGGGACAATGCGCAACATGAGTCTGTCATCGTCAGTCGGACAACAGCCTCGATCCATCATCCGGGTATGTGTACTATTCGGAATAAACGATCGCCTTGAAGGCGAGCGCATTGTTCGTGATGAGACGTTCGAACCGCCCCGACCATCCGTTCGCGTCAATCTGCACCCTGGGGGCACATCAACGATTTGGCTAGTACGGCGCACCGAGAACTCACGTCAAATAGAAACTTGCATCGTCCTTCCCCGTCTTGTCCCCGTCTACTTTGAAACTCCCGTAATCCTTCCATCCCATCGCGCGTCATCTTCGCATCACATTTCGAGGGCTCGCCTGTAAATGTGACATTCATCCATTGTGGATTGACTTGAGCGAGCAGCATATACTTCGCATCCCTGACTAGAAGCTCTGACCCATTCCCGTGTGCAACCCACACGCTTGTGTTGCCTTCGGGTGCGTTCGCGAAGGCGACAAACCTTTGTCGTTGCGTGTGCTTCTAGAATCTGGGAATGGATGCATCCGTCGCACTGCCTCGCCAACCTCACCTTTCCTCCGTCTCGCGTTCCCACGGGAGGTCCTCCTCAAATGCGCCTTCTCCATGCTCTAAAACCTAATCATTCCATTCGTATGGGGCGTTCCTACACCACGACATTCGCGCAACGGGCCCTTTTTGTAGAGATGGCCGCCCGAGTTTATGGGAACCGACCATGTATGTTGAGCGACGAGGTAAAGAGGTGAGGGATATTGATCAATCGAACGAAGACAGAGGTGAAGGTGGATCTAGACGAGCAGGCGAATCGGGGGGACATGGCTGGATCCAATCACTTTCAGTGAGATAGTTAGGCTGGCGATTGGGAGTGCTATAACGAAGGGAGAAACATCACCCATCAATAAAGGAAATCAGTCGGAAAATTCGACATACACGTCCGCCAGCAGTTGCCTCGCGAACCAAGGCTATGATCCTCCGGCTCGATAGCATACTCGGACTATCAACTGGACGCAGCATAAGGTGGAAAGGGGGTGCATCTTGCTCCACGTTAGAAACGAGGGCGAGAACGTCATTAATCCCGCCCGTGCACGATCTCCCACTGGCCCACGGTATGGTCGAGTAGGTGACTTATGGACACGCATTTGTTTTAAGTACGCGAGGAGTGGTATATTCTCGAGTTCCCGCCGGTTGTGGGTCGGCACCATTGGATCTATTCCTCAAAAGGACTCGATAACCACGAATATCTCGTCATCCTCGTCAGGTAACTGCATGTCAAGAGTGTGTGTGACTGCGTAGTCCCCACCTACAGCACATCCGTTAGCACAAGGATATGATCCGCCGATGTCTGTGCGCATGTCTGGGACACGACTCTCAAGAATGTGGGATACATACTATTTGTCAAAACCGAGGGGCCATCGGCCATAGCGTCGCTTCTCTGGGATGTTCTTGCCCGGGCGCACTTCGCTTGCCATGGTTCAGCATCGCACATGAGCTGAAAGATGGGGTGGGAGCATTGGGATCGACGACAAGAAGTCCGTCAGGATTGACTGTATGTGGCTCCGAGAGGAGCCTGTTTTGAATTCGGGGGGGTCCGGTGGAGATGTGTTTGACGGCATCCTTGGAACAAAAGTCCGTGTTTGTTTCGAAAGGATTGCGGGCAGAGAGGCATCGACATGTAAGCTATGATGTGAAGAGTTCATAGCAACCGCTGAGGTGAGTAAGAGAGTGAGCGATCCCAGTAAGCGCTGCCTGTCGGAGACGGATTCGTCTTGCTGAGTGTATTGTGTGTCGAGAAGAAAAGGCGGAAGGAGACTGGTCCATATAAGAAAAAAAGAGTGGGTCCTTGCGAGTTTGAAGGGCAGACTAGGTGGCTATGCAAACGGTTTGCATTGTGTCACGGTCGCTGTGACTGCTTACATGCGTCTTCCCTTATTCACGTTTCTCGGCGACCCCTCCATGTTCTACTTGTGATACAACAGTCTGCAGCTATCACAGCGCCTGGAGCTTGATGGGAAGTTGTGCTCTCACTCGGTTGACTTGCTCCTGGGGTGCAATCCGTCCGCCCTCCCGCTCCCGTACAATAGGTAGTTTAAGAAATCACTCCGCCCTGCCACCTCACAATAGATCTGCATCATGCTATACCGATTTACCACGATGTTTCCCGTCTTCTTTGTTCCAGGGTTTGTGATGATGGCCACATTTGACGAGTGGGGTGAAGTAAGGAAAATGACGGATATAGTCCATTGTTGCCTGTCATTGCTATTTGGTTTGCACTCATCGTTTGCAGAGTTCGAACTTCATTGGTGGACGATGTTCCCAAGCCACGTTCTGCTCGGTGATAGCTTTGCCCCTGCGGACGGTACATCAAAGAAATCAGATGCTTAACGCATGAAGGGACGAAGCATATACCGAAATTAATGATCTTACAGAACGAAATCAAGGCCAAGAGCACATTCAACGATTTGAGATCGCAACCCAAGTCCCCATAGATTCATTCCCTCAAAATCTCGTCTGCAACGGCGGCACATACCACCACACATCGCTGCGCTCCCCCGACATCTCATGCTCGTAAAACGCGCCTCTCACCTTCTTTGGTCGCATTCATGGCCATACGGCAAAGGGGGTAACGGCCAGTTCCTTTCTGTCAGGAAAGTTGCGGTCTAGGTCGAGTCGACGCGAGGGTGTGCGCCAGGCAACCGTCCCGCTGGAGCGGCACGCGCGTGAGCGCGGTAGGGGTTCTCGGCAGGGGCGTCCTTCAAGGGTTGAACAAAGAACGTGGCGACAGGTGCGCCTCGGAGCAGACACTCTGCGAGTGGTGCGATAGTACTAGAATGGTCGTCAACGGCGAGCGAGGTAGCAGAAGCAGCAAGTGCCACATCTGACCGGGTGATAGCCCAGAGGCATACGATGGCCATCGACAACAAGACAACGATCGTCGGATAGTTGTAAAGCGTCGCCAAATAGGTACTAGCGTTCAGGAGTAGTCTAGCGGCATGGTCGCACATATGATGCATGAGCGCCCGGTCCTTTGTTGACGGCAAACACTGTCATTTTCTAAAAAGTATTGAGCATAGATTTGCTTTGGCCGGCGCGGCTTGGTTGAGTGGTGATGTGAACGTGTCGACACAGGCGCTGGTGAGGAGCGTCTGCCAGAACTCGAGACAACTTGTTGAGGGTGAGCGTGAGAAAAAAAGGTACTGCATCATGGGACCCGGTCGTGTCCCCAATTTCGGGGATGCTGGCCTGCGCCCGACCCGATGTGCCATACGGTGTAAGCGCCTCAAATTGCAATATCCATATACCATCTTGAAAGCATCACCGCGGGTTTCACTTCGTACAAAGTGCTACTAGTACACGATTTACGATTAGGCCAAAACAAACAGCCTCGTATACTAGAAGTAGTTAACATCCGCGAGCGTGTACCCGGTAGCAGCAAAGCCGACTCGCTTATTGGTGGTATCATACACGCTGTAATAGCGTTCCCTGAAATACAACGACGATCAGAGACAACAATCAGTCTGCGTGGCCCAGGACGCACAAAAAGGAATATCCGTTCATAAAATCGAGGCCACTCCCAGACGGATCTCTGATGTCGCCGACGATGAGATAGATTCCGTCCGCTGCACCTTTGATCTTGCTGTTGAGTGACCGCGGCCAGATCTGCGCATCCGGCATGAGTGGATACTGGAGCCCTCCGATGTTGAACACGAGCTGCTGCAGGAAATCATATTGTTCGGGGGTGATACTGAGGAGGCCAGTAGTCCCATCCATGACACCGCCCGTGAGCTTCTGATATTGTTGAAACGCGTCTGTTTGCGGGGGGTTGGTATGCGATCGGTCACAGTTCAATCTCAGCCCTTTGCTTGCCTGTGGCAAGGAGAACGAGAGTGGTGCCAGTATCCACAATGCCGGCGGTTGTCGACAAAAGAGTCGTCCCTCCATAAGTGACAGACTGATCGATACCCCAATACCTTGACGCAGGAAAGGTTGTCGTGAGTGGAACGTAATTCGGGACGCCAGGCCAGATTACGCTAGCGTCATAACCTCCGAACGTGAGTTGTCCCGGAGCGTTGGTCTCAGGGGCCGGAATGAAATAAACCCCAAGTACTTCCTCCTGGATCGTGCGTTGATTGTAAAGGTTGTCCATTACGGTAGGAATCGCTGTAGTGCGGTCGGGGGTCAACGTGTCGACAGTCAGATCGACAGGTCCAACGCCGAGGATGCCATCAACGCCCTTGAAACCGATTGCGTACGTAGCCACACCAATAGATTGGTTCGTGATCACCATACTAGGTGAAAGCGTGACAGTATCAAGCCATTCCTCTCCAGAAAAGGATCCGGAACCATACGAGACATACTATGGTCGCTGCTCAGCTCGCCTTTTTACAAGACGGAACATCGAACACGTACAACTCTCTGTCTGGTGTCATAACTAGTACTCGATGGAACGAATGGTTTTCCCGCTCCCACGAATGTGTTAGAGCTTCCGGTATCAATTACCAGGGAGTCTGAAAAAGAGTCAGCCATCTTTATGACAATGCAGATCATACGCCTACAAGTTGTCGCAGGTTCTCCAACTCCAACCTCGGCAGTGTAAATAAAAAAGTTATTGGAGATGTCGACAGTCGACTGCTGACGTTTTCTGGGTTGGGCAACATTTTTCATTGCCTGGGCACGAGCACGATCTATGTCAGCGATGGTCATGCCCTCCGGAAGCTCATTGATCCTCCTTGTGAAGTCGAGCGTAGCCATTCCACTCTGATGAGTGAGAGGGACTGCATCAGCGACGAGCGAGATGGTAACGAAGATCGGAGACAGGTGGACTTGAGAAGAAAACATGATGATCCTGTTGAGAGCTCTCGATGACGCCAGACCATCTGAGGTCCCGCCTTTTATATTTCCCAGGATGAGTCTTCAATACCAGTAATAGTTTAGTTTCGAATATCGACCGGAAAACTGTTAGCCGAAGTACATTGTTGCAGTTCTCTGAGGTGTGGTTGAAAGGGGTGGGAGTCCTGCAAATATCCTCCGAAGAATACAAACCGGGTCCCCGGTTATACGGTCTCATTCAAAGCGGCTCCGCCTCGTATAAGCAACAGATTCTCAGACTGTAAACCAAATTTGGCAATATTTGACATTTGAACGTTCAGAGTGTGACCGAATGGTTAGACACAATACTATCATACCCACCGCTGAACCAAATCTAACGGGGTTGTGTTAGTCAAGTTTGCTAGCAGCGGCTTTCGGTGGACCACAAGATACCTGGGGGATTATGCTGTGCGTCCGCATTGGACTGGCTGCCATCTTCGTGGATTCTAGGCCACCCACGACCGGCAGAAACCCTACACCGTTACGTGTACGTTATGTTGCATCAGCAGAGCTATGTTTCCCAGAGTAAGCGATGATACTGTATGCTCGACACGATGACGCACGTTTCTACAGCTTTCAGTGTTTAGCACCGGGTGTATGGCCGAGGAGGCTTTGAAAATAACAACGATCTGGACGTCCACCCCTGTGTCTAAATGAAACAGGGGTCTAGATTACCATCATCCAAACCGGGTTGGGGCTGGGAACAAGGCCCGAATTTGGTTTGGCTAGAGCCAGGAGAAGCGGGTATTATTATTACTTAGAAGCACGGAAGAAACAGAAGAAACAGACAAACCAACGCATATGTCTAGATATGTCCATCCCCGCATGATCACGGGAATAGTTCCTGGTAGAATTGTGTCATCCTGCTGAGAGAGGGCTCGATACTTGCTGTAAGTGCGCAACCGATAGTGACACTGACAGTGATTGTACCGTGAGCCGTGGTCGCTAGGTCCGGTCACATGCTAGGAATGAGCATGAAAGGGACATTGCTGACAAGGACGATGTGAATGCAAGAGGGTGGGTGTGCGTGATGGCTCTGGCGGTGGCGGGCAAGAAACAGCACCTGTTTGTGATGCGGGATAGAAGAGCCCCTCGCTATATCAGCCGGTGTGAAGGTATGTGAACGTACGGGTTGATGGGTTTGAGTAGGAGCAGCTTTGCGAAAATAGCATGCCTGGTGGATCGAGAACACACCAGGCCAGGTCCACTCTATTAGAAAAGCGTTCAGCGTCTAGAGGTGAACTTCTAATTATGTAAGCAAGGCTCGACAGAGCCGGTCCGGCGGTTTATGTAACGCGCCGTGGACATGTTAGCAGCGTAATTGACATGATCAAGGCGTACAGGCTGTGCGTACAAACGTTCAGGATTCAGCTCCCTTTGTGTTCTCCCCCATGGTCCGGTATCAATCAAGGTACTCGTTCTTACTATACTGGAGTATCACTATAATTACTTGAAAACGGTAATGCAGCATTGTTGTTTAAAGACCCCTACTCCGGAGTGAAAAACACTCCACTCTGGCTCCCCTGTCCATCAGGTGTACATATGTTCATACCATTCAACAGGCCCGTTGTCAAAAGGATGTTGCTTTGAACTGTCATCGAGTGGTGGATGGCCATGTTACGACCATAACAATGGCCCGAAGGAGGCGCCTAATTGCGTGTAAAAAATCTGGTGACATCTTGTCTTAGTGGGGTCACCAAGATATTGTTGCGGCCACGTGCTAACCAAGCCTCTGCTTTCTACGCTTTGTCGTCAAAAATGAAATGGTCATTCGCTGAGCGCTCGTGTGCGACGAGATAAACCACCTGCTCTGGAACCACCAAACACCTCTCCGACATGTTGTAGAACGTACAGGACGAGAAGGGTGCAGGTCGGATGACGGAGATAAAGTGTTGCTCTGGCGGAAGCATGGAATCCATCGCATTCACTCACCAGTGTAGTTTTTTTCTCTAGTCGCTGCACTCGCTGACATTCACCTTCAAGCAACAAGTTACACAGAACTCCGGACATTCACGCATCACCGGCGAGTTTAGGAGGAGGCCTTGCAGCATCATGGTATGGGCAAGCATCCGCCTCCGAGACAGCGCTGCCCATGTCCTTTTCTTTTGACTTGAAAAAAAAGAACCAGCCGAATTCGGTCGAAGGCAATACCCAAACGCTCAAAGTATCGAGCATAAACTTTATTCGAGGTAACGGCGTTGCCTCTTTTTGCGCTGTTGACATGTTTTATAGGATGTGCATCGGAAATGTATGTGTACCACTGTATTATTCCCGTTAGCCTCATCGCGTCTATGGATCGGGTGCCCATATAGCCAGACCATCTGAAGGACCTTATCAGGAAATTGGTAGAACGCTTCGTCCATCAGGCGGGCCGTTCTCATTCACTGCCTTACCTCCCTGTCATATCGCTGTAGACCACGTGGAAGATGTATGCGAGCTGTTGCTACAGAGGGATATAAGGACATCACTTGAAACTGCCTTGTGAGCGCTTGAGCCGACAACTCAATGCATCTCCACTTGCTCACTTTCATCTGGCTTCTCCGGGCTTGTCAAAGCTGTCCCAATCAACACAATCGCCATTCCGTCGCCCTTATATGATGCAACAATCCATGATTATCACAGCATGTGGAGCCTGTTGGGGAGTTGCGGCTTCACAATATTGATCTACGTCTGGCATGCGATTCATCCCGCTGTTCCCCTCCTTGACGACGAACCATCCAAATCTTACCTCTGTCTTCGCCACTGGGCAAGAGATCTGCTGCATAGATTAATGGACTTGATGATGCTTGCTTTCTTCATTCTTGAGCTCATAGCAGCATTTGCAAGTAACGAATGGGAAGCTGCAAATAACACGACTGAACATATTTGCAGGAGCATGTTCTCAACAGACTATACTGTCTGATATACTGATTCTCTTCAGATCCCAAGTACAGAGACTGGTGGACGATGACCCACAGCTACTTTTTGCTCAACGGTGGCTTCGCCCTTGCAGATGGTAAGGTCATTACAGAAATCAAGGAGAAAGGATTTGTATCGTTTGTGGAGGGCAAAATAGCAAGTCCAGTGGCCGAAACAAATGAATCAGGAGACGAAGGACACCACTCAAATATGTCAGCTCCACTTATCGGTATAGTAAACGAAGTCATTACGGAGGATGAAATCAAGGACAAGAGTACGTCCGATGCATTGGCGAAGGCGATCCTGGTCGTCCAATTGTCGTGGTTTACCACCCAGGTCACTGTTCGGCTTTCAAAACACCTTACTGTGACCCCCATCAAACTGGACATGGTTTGCTTGGCATTGCTCACAGCTCCGTTATTGTACATCTAGGCTGTGGTCAGATCGCAACAGCAGAGCTTGCCTGTTCAGATGAACTTCCCTGTTTTTTTATTAGTACATGTCTGTCAGAGGGCGTCTGCCACATATGAAGTTATTGGTATTATAGCGCTGAAATGGACTGAATATGGGTCAAGGCTGGACCCCCTACGGCACGATTATTGTACTCCAAAATACAACATAAATTGAATTATGAAAAAAAAAAAAGTTGTTCGGTTCGGGGGTAATACTTCATTTTCGCTTCCACGTTCAGGCCAAACCAGCGAAGGGCGCCTTGCGACCCGAACATGCTTTTTAGAGGGCTTTTTGATGTTTGTGACGTATCTATTACACAGTATATGAGCTTATGCAATGATCATCGTCAGCATCATACGAATGTTGCACATGTACTTTGACCTTGGCGAAAATTTTCCTCCGAGGGTCGGGGCGGTCACCTCACCCCGAGTACTGGTACTAACCCTATCCCGCTTGCACGGTTGTCGCCGGGCAGGCTGCGAGTCAGCTAGTGGGAAGAATTTTTGCATTGCAGTGTTCCCAACAAAATAAGCCTGATCTGAGACTACCGCTCTGAGCATGCCGAGGATGATTATCACCCCACACGGGCCCGTTGGATCCCCCTAGTTTTACACTTATACCAAGCTCACCATCAGCGTGTTCCTCGTGCTCGATGGTGATGCGTTTGCCGGGTATTTTTCTTTATCTCTCTCATCCTTCTACAAGTTTCATTTATCTTAGCCTTGCCCTCGCCCTAGTGGGCCTCGACTTCATCGGACGACCTTGTACAAAGAATGCACAGAAAGGTGGGTGCTATGGATGTGTGGTGTATCTGTATCTTTCTCGGAATAGGTTGTGGATTGGACATCATGATGGGTTGAAACGTCGTGTCTTTTTCTTTACGTTTTCCATTCTGTGTTTGTCATGCGAGGCTGAATATATTGATCAGCAGGAGGGGAGGGACAGTACTGCGTGTTGTAAGGGGCCTCCGTTACATCGCTCTGCACAAAGCGCATCACCGATCTGGGTCGAAAGGCAACTTGGCCTCGCAGAGCATCGTGATCGTCGACCCGAGTGTAACAGTGCCATGCACATCCGAGGTCAGTGCCGAGGCGACGGGATCGAAGAGTGCAAAGGCACCTTCGCTGAAGGGAATATTAAACTCATAAGACAACATATTCTCAGTTCTGATGGACAATTCTCGTCAATGTCGCGAAGATAAGCGGTTTGCAAATCGATGGTGGAAGATGCGGCTCACTCATCAGATGGTTCAGCCTTGCAAAGCGTTACTGGTGACGCCGAGATGATTCTCCCCGGTTTCTCGGCAGACAAACGGATCGCAACTTCCATGTCATTTAAGTCAGTGTGTGCAAAATTGTCTGGTATGCCACTGCGATGGAATGGGCGTTCGCAGGGAAGACAGATGTTTAAAAAGACGTTGAGGCCTCTTTTTTTTTTGGAACGCTGACGGTCTTGTCTCCAATTTGGAGCCCACTCCTGCCTTCACCGTAGGATACACCATGAGTAGGGGGAGTCCGGGTCACACCCACGGATACTGCGATGGGCCAGGTAGTATGGGCCTGTAGGTGTGGGATGGGCGGCTTCACCTGGACGGGTATGGGCAGGGGGTCGACTTACCCGTACGCGTAATACCCAAGGATATCCAAGGTTGACCCACCACTATTAGGTTATCTTCAGACGCGCCTGCTGACTGACTATCGGCCATTAATATGGCATTCTATGGCTGTATGTACTTCTGCCGCATGCCAAGGCAACAGGAATGATGATGCCCCTCGTCGGCCCCCACGGGAATGCTCCGGGTCGGGCCAGCGAGTCGGCGACTCACTGGCAACTCCGCCGTCGCAGCACTTTTTTCAAATTCAGCCTGTCCAGGCGTGATTGATCGTTTCCGGAAGCCAAGGGACGGGACTACCCGAAGTGGCAAAAATGTCACGTGGGTGGACATGATGTGATGCACTCCCGATTGCTCAGATTGCCTCGCAACTCGGCCTGAGACAATGCGTATTCGACAACCCGCATGTCTTCCACTGCTCAAATGACCATCCACCTTGCACTCTCCGCAGAATGTGTATTGATGGCGTTGATCTGAATAATCCTGAAGGTTGCCAGTGCGAGCCATAACAAGGTCGGTACATCACTTCATCATAAAGCTGGGCGTCACCGATAGCGACACTAGTATCATCAGTCCGCAGCCACATTCCAAGCTGAGTTAAACATGTCGCCACGCGCCCATAATAGGAAGCATTGTATTGAAGGTTTCGCTGCTGCCTGGCCATGATCAATTGATTGATTCCGGTAGAAAGCTGTGTTCAAGCGCCCAAGGTATTGTCTCTATTGACGTTCAATATTCTTTTGTCCAAGGTAACCGATGCTGTCTTTTCAAGTTTTTGCCGCCATCTGCACGTCCTCATGTGTGTCGCTCAAAGTATGCGCACCGCTATCATTTCCCCAAGCTCACTCCTTGCATCCGTGGACGAGGCGCCCATATGATCAAACTAAGAAGGACCCTATCGGAGAGTTCGAAGAGCGCTCATCTGCGAACCGTTGGAAATGCAGGCCCAAAAACGAGCCAACGGATCGTTACGCTCACGATAGCAAGGGATCCGGTTAGCTGACTGCCCGAAATCTGCTCAGGTTGTCGGCTCATTCTTTGAACTAACCAAATGGGGCACCATTTTGGTGTTGAACGGTGCGTTTAATCCACTGATGCCCTATTTCCATTCGCTGCCTCGCCTCATGTTTACATGTATCATAGGGCTTGGACGATGTCAAAGGCACACGTAAGCCATCATTGCAAAGAGTATAAGGATACCACCCGAAACGGTCCCGTGTCCCCCCAACCCAATGTGTCTCCACTTGCTCGTGGTCATCTGGCTTCTCCAGCTCGTCAAAGCTGCCCCGACAAACACAACCGCCACTCCGTCGCTCTCGTACGATGCAACAGTAGCAACGTATGGTTATCGCAGCGTGTGGAGCTTGTTGGGGAGCTGTGGTCTTACGATTTTAATCTGCGTCTGGCATGCTGTCCATCCCCCTCTCCCTGTCCTCGACGATTACCCACCCAAACAATATCACTGGTTTCACTGCTTGGTACAAAAGGTGCAGCATAGATTGGTCTTGATGATGGTTACTTTCTTTGCTCCCGAGTACACAGTGATGTTCGCAGCCATGGAGCGGAAAGCGGCCAATCAAACGACGAAGTGCATTCGGAGCGGTGTGTTCTCAGTCAACTATACATATTTGACATACTCACCGTTTCCAGTCAAGGAGTACAGCTGGTGGACGAGGACTCACAGTCACATTCTGCTCAACGGTGGCTTTGCCCTTGCGGTCGACCAGGTCGTAATAGAAATCAACAAGGAGGGATTCATATCGTTTGTGAAGGGAGACACAGCGAGCCCAGTAGGCAAAGCGAACGAATCAGAAAATAGAGGAAATCCCACGGTGGCCGACGTGAAAGAGCCGCGAGATGAAGAAGCGCGTCCCCCGGTAGCTGAGGTGGGAAAATTAGGAGGTGAGCAACATTTCCCGGTAGCTGAAGTGGATCAGGAGATGAAGGACATCGCTGGGTTACCCCAGCTTCTCAGATCTGCATAGTAAACAAAGAGGTTAAGGAGGACGAACTCAAGGACAAGAGCGACTCGGACGCTTTGGGGAAGGCTATCCTGATCGTCCAATTACTGTGGTTCACCATCCAGATCATCGTTCGGCTTGCAAATCGCCTGACCGTGACGCTCATCGAGCTGGACACCGTCTGCTTGGCATTGCTCACGCTGGTCCTGTTGTGCTTTTGGTGGGACAAGCCACACTGCGTTACCACCCCATATATTTTTTATACCTGCAACCACACCAACCAGCGTGAAGACCAGCCAGGGAAATGCGGCGGGTCGAGTACGGAGTTGTCGGTGGGTACCGGTCAATCAGGCTGCGAGTGTGTGACCTCGAACTGACGTCTATCACTAGGTCAGCTCGACGACTCAATCGAAGAGAAGAATTGGCGCATTTATGCGTCGTACAGAGCCGATGAAACTGACCGGTTACATCATACCCCTCATCGCATGGACGGTATTTGGGGCACTCCATACGACCGCTTGGAATTACTCATTTCAAACTGATATCGAAAGGATATTGTGGCGCGTGTCCTCATTGACACTAGCTGCAGGACCACTCGTCATAATTCCTATGATTCTCTTGGCTGCTTCACTAGGGAATTCTGAGCCCAATCGGAAATCCCCGAAAAAAGAGATAACCCTGAAAGTAATATCTACCGTGATTGGTGGATTCCTTGGCTTGGCTAGTATCCTATCCCGAGTGTTGCTGGTCGGACTCATGCTCGCCAGTTTGCGCTCTCTGCCCCATGATGCACATTTTGTCGTTTCATGGACGGAGTACATCCCGCATTTATAGCTGGTTGCTGTCCACAGTACATACTAGTACTTTGTACATATGACCCACATGCCTTCCGTTTCTGTCCGTTGCTCTGCTCTCCAGGTAGTTTATGCTGGAATACAGACCGTCTACTTTTTGTTACTTGCCTACTTTCGCACATATTATCTACATTGCCATATTCGGACACTCGTTTACCTTAGCATTCCGCTCGCTACCGCTTTCCTCCAGTCTCGCATCTGCTTGACTGGAGTATTTACACTCGTTACAGGACTTGCGCTCGCTGTTAGTTTATTTATATACAGGATTCTGGTTCCGTATGCACGTATTTCAACAAGTTATGGGAGCCAGTGCGTCCACGAACACCCCAAGTACGAAGCCGCGTGGATATCGGTGATGCCAACCCACCCAGCGTCATTCTACAATACAAATTCGCGGGCATACAATCTATCTGTGGGACGGTGGAGAGCGCCGGGAAGGTGCGTATTCCGTCACAGAAGAGTACGAGCTGCCCACCAGCATCGTAATAATCACCGTTCAGCTCAGTATCAAGGTCAGAAACGTCCAATATTAGCACGTCGACTACAGCAACACGAAAGAACATTCAAGTAAAAAAAACAAAAACAAAAAAAAAGAACGAACAACAGAAAAATATTTCTCTTCCCTTTACATAGTAGATCCTCTTCCCCAACTCGTTCTCGGCAGCGGCAGGTACTGCCTCTCCCCTTTCTATACCCCCACTACCCTCGCACTCAGCGGGGGGGTGACTACATCCACGTGGGGTGCGGATGCAGGTTGGCTAAGACGGTCCTGAAGCGAGGGTGGAAGTGCAGGTTGGGAGAGGCGCTCTTCGAGTGGTACGGCGAGGACGTTCTTCAGTGGTAAGCAAGGTCGCACGGGGGCCTCGATCGTCCTCTACGATCGGGAGGTGACCTCGAGTCGACAAGAGGAAGAGGCCTTGTCGTACGATCATACAGAGGGAAACGACGTTCTTCAGGTGGGGGGGCTTCTGTCTCTGTCGTCAAAAGGGGGTTGCTTTGCGTGGTCCTTCAACGAAGGTGGACGGCCATGCCTGTCATCGGGGTCATAGCGATGGGGAGGAGTACATAGTCGGTACCGTAAGAGGTCTCCTAGTGGCGGAGCTCAGGAGGAGGGAGTCGAAGCGCATGGCCCGAAAAACTGGAGGCGTCGGTCCTAGCATCGTGACGGTCACGGTCACGGTCCCACTGGTCTCTATTGAAGAAATGGTTGTCTGACCTAGTACTAGGACATTCTCAAACGGTCGTCAGGACTCAGCTGACTCTGCCTGTGCACAACAAGACAGACCATCTACTCTGGAACACCGCCAGGTGCGGTGTGTACATGGACCTATCTATGTAGGTGACTTGCTGGACAAAGTACGAGACGACCAGCACGGAGAGACGGAAGGCGCGTTGTTTCTTGGACGTGGTGTCACCGTGGAGGAGCTGGAGTAGACGCGAGCGGAATTAGGAGGTGGGAATGTCGGGGTAAGAGGGCCAAGGTGAGGTCTTCGTCGGAAATAATTTTGCAACCATATAAAATTACCTTGTTGGACTTGAACGGTTTGCGACTTGGACACCACGCCCGAAACCACAGCCTGACACGATCTTTCCTGCTCGAATAGTCACCCATCTGGCGCTGTCCCTGGATAGTGTATTGGTAGCGTTGACACTCCATACGATGCAAGCCGCAGCTTGCGAGCCACAGCATCTCGCTTTACCATAAAATTGAACGTAGCTGAACACTGACACCAATGTCGTCAGTCCATATTAACCGCCTTGAAAGTGATGCCATGTCCCATCGAAAGGTATTGATGCGTGCTTCACACCACTGTCCCGCCATGATTGGTCGGTTGACTCCAGTTGGGGCGATGCTCAAGCGCCCAAAATATTTTGGCGTATATTCTTTGTTCAAGATAGCTAAGGGACACGCTGAGAGATTCATGTAGTAATCACTTGGTGCATTCCAGATTACATGGTTACCTCGTTGAACTTGCCACCTGGACAATGCACTCGAAATAATGCATATTCGACAAAGGATATGTTTTTCCACTGCTCGGATGACCATACGTCTTGCGCTCTCCCCAGAGAGAGTATTAATCCAAGAAATCCCTGGGGTTGCCAGTGTGAGCCATAGCAATGTTGTTGAAGATGTCGCCAAGCACCTATGACAGGAAAGTTCATATTGAAGTGTGCTCGGAGTTGCACCACCGCCCAGCCATGATCAATCAAATCGACTCAGGTACCCTCTGTCGAAGGCTATGCTCAAGCACCCAAGGTATTGTCTCTATTGATGTCCAGTATCACTTTATTCAAGGTAACTGGTGCTGTCTCTTTTTGCCACCATTGACATATCCATATCCTCATGTACACCGATCCAGGTATGTGTATCACTGTATGATTTCTGCAAGCGTCACACCTTGCACCCACGGACCAGGCGCCCATAGGCCAGACCAAACTAAGAAGGACCCTGTCGAAGAAGTGGAAGCCACGTTGATGGGGTGGGTTGTTTCCATTCGCCGCCTTGCTTCATAATCATGCACATCGTAGGGCTTGGAATCACATCAAAGGCGCACTTAGGCCATCGCTGCAAAAGATATAAAGACATCGCCCGAATTAGCCCTGAAAACGCTTCCAGTCCAATGTGTCCCCGCTTGCTCGCAGTCATCTGGCTTCTCCAGCTTGTTCAAGCTTCCCCGACGAACACAACTGCCACTCTATCACCCTCATGTGATGCAACAATAAAAATCTACGAATATCGCAGTGTGTGGAGCCTGTTGGGAAGCTGCGGCCTCACGATATTGGTCTGCATCTGGCATGCGATCCATCCTCCTCTCCCTCTCCCTGACGGCAAACCGTCAAAACCACATCCCCGGCTTCGCCGTTTGACACAAAACATGCTGCACAGATTGGTCTTGATGGCGCTCGCTTTCTTTGCTCCCGAGTCCGTCATGTCGGCTGCATTTGCTGAATGGCAAGTAGCGAAAGAGACGACGAAACGCATTCAGAAGAGTGCGCTCTCAACCGATTATACTGTCTGTCAGGTACTCAACAACTTTCAGACTCCAAGTACAAAGCTTGGTGGACAATGACCCACAGTCATTTTCTCCTCAATGGTGGTTTGCCCTTGCAGACGGAAAGGGCATAAAAGAAATTGACCTAGACAGTTTCGAATCATTGATAAAGGGAAGAACAGGAAACCCGGTAGTCAAGGCAAATGGATCGGAAGATGAAGAGCAACTGATCGCTCCACCGACTGACATTATAAATCCAGTGGTTACGGAGGATCAAATCAAGGACAAAGGCAGCTCTGATGCTTTAGTAAAATCCATCCTGATCATCCAAATATTGTGGTTTATGGTCCAGATCGCTGTTCGGCTTGCAAACCATCTTACAGTAACACTCATCGAGCTGGACACAGTTTGTTTGGCATTGTTTACACTACCCCTGCTGTACTTTTGGTGGAATAAGCCACGCTGCGCTGCCACACCACATATTTTCTACACACACGGCTACGTCGACAATCGTAAAAGCCAACAGGAGATAGATAACGTATCTGATGGACAATTTCTTGTGTGTATTGATCTGACTATGAAGGTCTGACTTCTGGGTCGCACTGACATATATCAGGATACTTTGACGATCAGAACACACAGAACGTGGGGGAATCTTATCATTCCTGCAAAATCGTCAGGAGATCCCCCCCTCGTTGCATTACTCCTTGCGTGGACAGTATTTGGGGCGCTCCATACCATCGCTTGGAACTACCCATTTCCGACGAGGATCGAGACAACGTTATGGCACGTGTCGTCACTGACATTAGCTGGAGGGCCACTCGTTTTGGTTATTGTTAGTGCACCGAGTACAGGCACTAGGGATTATGTTCCAAATTGCATGCAACACATTCTCGTTGCATGCCTCATATTCGTTGGCTTTGGTAGTCCCCTGTCCCGGGTGCTGCTAGTAGCGCTCATGCTCGCCAGTCTGCGCTCTCTTCCCCCTGATGCAAATCTCGTCATTCCATGGACAGAGCACATCCCACACTTGTAGTCGGTTGATGTTCACGACATCTACTTCGTACCTACTATGCACGGGCCTGCCTTTCGTTTCTATCTAATGCTTTACTCCACGGGTACTGTAGTTTTATTCACATGATACTGATTCCATATACACCCATCGTACCGGCCCAGTCATGAGCGTCAGAGCGTGCGTGAAGTCATGTGCATCTCAGCAGCGTCATTCCGCTCAATGTCAAGGTCAGAAAGATCCATTCGCTCGTCAACTACAGCAACACAAAAGAACATTCGAGCAAAAGAAAAAGAAAAGAGCAACACCAGAAAAATATTCACTCTTTCCTCTAGATTCCTCCCCCTCAACTTGTTCTCGGCGATTGCAGGTACCACCTCTCCCCTCCTCTATACCCCACCATCCTCACGCCCAACGGAGGGGGACTCCTCCACCTCTCGTGCGGATAGTCCCGTCCATAGTCC
>JBBPUI010000420.1:0-21784 GCA_038094615.1 Heimioporus aff. retisporus
GGGGGGTGGGGGGGGGGGAGGGTGGTGTGAGATTTCTGGGGATGTAGAGCGCAGAGGAGAGCTGGTGGGCAAGGTCAATGTCTTCCTGCTGCTCAGCAGCAGTGGGAAGGGTGGTATCAGGGTCTAGGTGAAATTGTTCAGAGGGTGAGGATGAAGAGGACAAAGTTTCAAAGGGAAGTTCTACTGTGGTGAGCCTGTGCATACCATGCAGAGCTCGTTCTCTGTGGGAGGGGGTCCTGGGAGGAATGGTGGAGGGTCTATAACAATGATAGTCCTAAAACATTGAGCTTAGTTCTTTTGTTACACTTGGTCTGGGTAGGAACGAGCATAGGCTCAAAGAACTAGAATGTAGGGTCAAAGGTTTGAGGTAATGATGAGGGACTTGCCACTAGGGTCAAGGGTTCTTCCTGCTAGGACGTATAGCAGGTGGTTTGAGGGTAAGTCTGCCTACCAAAGAGGTAGCAGCAAGTTACAATGAGGGGATGAAGGGGAATGAGGTAAGATTGAGCAGAACTAAGCTAGGGTACAAGGGACGAAGTACTTAGGCTTATATACTGCACAATGGAAAATCATAGAAGGTTATGGAACAACTATGACTAAGCGAAGAATGTTCAAAAGGAAAAGAGAAGCAGAGATAACAAGATAAGGGTGTGCAATGAACATGTTGCATGTTCTAGAGCACTCTATCGAAGTGAGAATCATCGGGTTAAGCCAATGATGACAAGTATGAATGACAAAGAAAAAGAATACAGGTGAATTGTAACACTAAGAGTGCAGCATATGGTCCAGACTTGTCATTTGATGGTTACCATCAGATGTGGACACAATTGACTGATCATTATTATGTCCATAGTAACCATGACTAATAATTAATGATTAATATCATTAATATTGGTTACCTGACTGTTT
Organism: Heimioporus aff. retisporus; assembly: GCA_038094615.1. Classification (NCBI taxonomy): domain Eukaryota; kingdom Fungi; phylum Basidiomycota; class Agaricomycetes; order Boletales; family Boletaceae; genus Heimioporus; species Heimioporus aff. retisporus. The sequence goes on from JBBPUI010000420.1 coordinate 910, forward strand.
CATTAGTAAATAACTAATGTTTCATCACATATACCCATCAAGTTTGTCTGCCCCATTACTTCCTATACCCATGGACCTTTATCAGCCTGACCACCTCATTCCTGATTCTTTTTTTTAATCTGATCACCACCTTCACTTCCTAGCTATAACCCACTCTTTATACCCATCTCTCTGTTTTTTTTTTTACTAATTTTGAAAATATATGCACATATTTTGGTTCCTATTCAGTTATATGGCAAAAGCTGGTAAGCCAAAGCATAAGCAAATTAGTGGTTTGAAAGCATGGAAGCAACTAAGTATGCAAGCCCAAAAGCACTAAAGTGCCTGTAAAGCCACTTTAAAAGATGGCGGATCTGCTTTAAAAGCTGTAATTTACTTTATGCATGTATGTACAAAGTGGCTCCAAAGTGGCTCCAAAGCTCAGCAAAGTGATCATGGGATTTGCTGATGTTGGTCTATAAGAACCTCAGCTCTAACATGTATTTAGATCAGAGCCACAATAGCATATATATGCACAGGCAGTAGTGGTAGCAATGTATGTTTATGTGACACCCTATTCTATTCAAAAGGTTACTAACTTTGACATCAGATGTACAAATAATACAAGGTCACATGGTGAGCCTATGTGAAATTGGATCAGGATACAAGGATCTAACAAGATTGTAAATATATGATCATAGACCCCGACGAGAAACGAAGTTCTGTGAGAAAACGGTGAGGTGGCATTCCCACCAGTTACGTGCCCAAATGCGCACCTCCAAGTCCTGTGATGTCGCAACAGCGAGCACAAACTTTCTGTTGGAATCTGTCACTAGATTTCTGTCGATCAGGCGTGCGGCTAAAAAGATATTTAATGTATCTCACCCAATGCAAAAATATTATTGCGAAGGAACTCGGCCAGACCGGCCAGAGGTGTGTCAGGTGTGATGACGGTATATGGATGAGACTCGTTGCGTATGAACTTGATCATATATTTCTTCACGGAATCGGTCTGGGAAAGGCGCCCACAGAGGTTAAGGAAGCCCGTATGCAAGATTGGATGTAGAAGCGATTGGGTAAGCAAAAGAACGTACTTGTTTTGCGTCTCCTTCCTCCCACTTGGTCCTCAGCTCAATGGCATCGACGTACCCAAGGGGTCGCTTGTGTTTATCAAGTACCCTGCAATAAGTTCAATCGATCACCAACGTAGGGCATGAAGGGCCCCCACGGTATGTGAGAGAAATCGCGCTCGTACGCTAGCTCGATCGCCGGTAAGATGGACGCGTCCGCTGTGAACGAGAACGCTGGAGGGAGCTGGAGATCCTGATGCTTTAGTGTAAGCAATGCATAGCACCATCGCTATAGCATTGTGCGCACCTCGACGACTGCACCTCTGTACTTGTCTGCCGTTGCCATTGAGATAGATGAGCGTCAAGGTGAAGTCATCCAGCTGGCACGTGTTGGATGTTTGCACGTGACGGTCAATTAAATTCGTTCTAAATCTGGCTAGTCGACGTGACATGGACATGAGTTCTCTTGATGGCCCACCGCGATGATTCAGAACCCCCAGGTCCTGCTCCAATACAAAGACTACACGAGTCGCTCATAAATCGCATAGCTGCAGGTGAAGTGCGCCTATCAAGTTTACTCCATTGGCCCACCTCACGCGTTAGTCAGATCATACATCGACCCGCTTCTGCGTTAAAAGAACTACTTGAAAATTGTTTGGATGCCGGTGCCACATCTATCCGCATTACCGTCAAAGACGGTGGCATGAAATTACTTCAGATTCAAGACAATGGTTGTGGTATTCGCGTACGCGTCCTCTTCGCTACCTTTCGCATGCACAACTCACCTCTTCGAAAGAAATCTGATCTCCCCATTCTAGCTGAGCGGTTCACGACCTCCAAAATCAAATCTTTCTCTGACTTGTCTCGACTGACTACCTATGGCTTTCGGGGTGAAGCTCTGGCGTCTATATCCCATGTAGCCCACATGTCTGTCGTAACGAAAACCAAGACAGATTCCTGTGCTTGGAAGTGAGTGCTTTTGCAACGTCGTTGGACATCGAGTTAATATTCTCGCGTAGGGCATGCTACGCTGAAGGCGTGATGGTCCCTCCGAAAGCAGGTCAGACACCAGATCCCAAGCCTTGCGCAGGAAACGATGGTACTACTATCACTGTATTTTCATTCCTTGATGGTTGTTGCCCATTATTTCTCATACGAATCAGATCGAGAACATGTTTTACAACACACCCACCCGCTTGTCAGCCCTGCGAAATCCCTCCGAAGAATATGCAAGGATCCTCGATGTCGTGACAAAGTATGCAGTTCATAACCCAAAGGTTGCATTCCTGTGCAAAAAGGCATGTCAAGATGGGCATGCCTACTTGCAGGCTAACGCTTCCATCAGGTGGGAACTGCGACTCCTGAACTCTCCACGTCGTCTGCATCCATTGAGCAGGCGATCCGTTTGTTATATGGACACTCCATTGGAAAGGAGCTCTTGCGCGTCGAAGTCTCGTCCACTGGTGGAGCGTCGCAGTCTAAAGAGTCAGACAATGTTGACGACGCTGAAAGATGGTCGGCCGAAGCTCATTGCACGACTCCAAATTACCAAGGCAAGAAGACTGTGTTCCTACTTTTCATCAATCGTCAGTGTTAGACGAGTGTTGGGAAACGCAACCATTCATGATGTCCCAGACCGCCTTGTCGAATCAACCAGTGTCAAACGGGCAATTGAAGCTGTATACAGTGGAGTACTTCCCAAAGGGGCATACCCATTTGTATATTTGAGGTGTGTACGATCGGCATGACAAAATCGTGTACTAAAAACATCAGCATTGAGATAGACCCCCGTGCTGTGGACGTAAACGTGCATCCTACGAAGCGAGAAGTCATTTTTTTGAACGAGGAAGTCATAACGGAGCGGATATCAGATGCCATTCAGCAGGTGATCAGTCAAAGTCATTCCAGGACTTTTGAATACCAGGTATGCTCGTGTGTGTCACTTTTTTTCGTGTCGTTGATGGCTCTAGACATTACTCACCGATTGCTCAAATGGGTCCAACGCGAAAGGCAACCAAGAAGTAGACGAAGAGAGTGGAGAAGAAGAGCTGCCAGCATCATCGTCCCGTCGTATGTACTATTCGGTACACCTGCCCTTGTTACTGATGGTCCTTTAGCTGCGAAGATATATTCATATCAAAAAGTCCGCACATCGCTTCAAGACCGCACGCTTGAATCGATGATTCCAGTATTGAACCCGTCGCGCTCGGAAGGAAATGATGTATCCAAAGTGTCACTCAGCCTACGCGACATTGCGGAATCTGATTGCGACCTTACATCCATCCTAGAGCTCAGAAAGTCGGTCCAAAAAAACGTCCACAACGGTTTGTTGCGTCGGTTTGTTAACAAAAGGATAGACCCTCAACCCACCTGACAGACCTAACCGAAATTATAAAGAAGCATACATTTGTTGGGATCGTGGATGACTATCGGTGTTTGTCGCTGATTCAACATTCTACGAAGTTGTATCTCGTTAACCACGCCGCTTTGGCGTACGTTGATCTTGCTGTGACCCTGTCATCCAACTTGACACGCTTATAGCGAGGAGCTGTTTTACCAGCTCGCGCTCATGCAATTTGGAAGCTACCGTCGTTTGAAACTTGACCCGGCACCGCCGCTTCGTACGCTTTTGAAGCTCGCCGTGGATGCGGAACCAGGTACGGAGAAGAGCGGACTGAGCAAAAACGAGATCGTTGATGTAAGCGCTCCCAACCCATCCAGTCGACACACGCTGACCATCCTTAGCGGATTACCAACACCCTGCTCGCGCGTCGCGACATGCTCGCTGAATACTTTGAGTTCAACATCTCGCCCGAAGGTGACATTGAGAGTTTACCGCATCTCTTGAAAGAGTACACCCCCGATCTCAACAAGTTGCCCGTATTCCTCATGCGCCTCGGGCCACAGGTATGTTTTTCGTCCTGCACGAATTCATTCGGCTGATAAACCATTCGGGTTGGGAAGGTGGACTGGCAAACGGAAAAGGAGTGCTTCTTCACGCTCATGCGCGAAATTGCCTACTTTTACGCCCCGTCCCTATCGCATGAAGTGCCATTGCACGGTATGCAGACGCAAACCAAAGCGGTGACGTGGCAGACGGAGCACGTCTTATTCCAGGCGATGCGGAAGTTTCTGGTGGCGCCACGATCGTTACTGGAGAGCGATGTTGTGCAAGTGGCTAACCTACCTGATCTTTACAAGGTGTTCGAGAGGTGTTGATGGGTGTGTTGTCGATACGACTTTATCAGACTATCACGAATGCTCATGTTACACAAATTGCAACTAAAGCTCGGTCCCCAAAGACCTTTGGGTCCGTTGGTCAGCATACTGGCATCCGCCTACCTCGATCATCATTGCCGCGGGCTGTTGCCCAAGGTACTCGCACCAGGCGGGTGCCCATCCACAAAAGCCACCATGCATAGACGGCCGCAAGTGAGATCATCACCGGCTTGGTTGTCGTCAATAGAGGCGCCGTACAAGCATTCAGAGACAACTGCTGGATCCGTGCCGCCTGCCATAGTGCCCAGCACGTGGACAAGCCGTTTGTGTCGTGGTTCGCGATGGGGGACGACGGCAAGCTCGTATTGATGGCATCATCTAAGAACGCTATACGAACTCCCGGCTTGCATTCCTGTCTGCGTGCTATAAGGCGCTCCATTTTGCAGCTGAAGTGCAGTTTGCAGATTCAACGGGGGTGATTGGGACGCCGTGGAAGGCTCGACGATGCGGTTGCACATGAATGTGGTGGCCCGGTTTTGCAAGATGTTCGAGAAGCCGATAATCAATTCCGAGCACGCAGCGAAGGCCTCGAACGCCGAGATTTTGGAGTCGGCCAAGGGTGTTATCGTTGGGGAAGCGGGATCGTATTTTGTTCATACGGGAATTGAAGTTCGGGACGGTATTCTTTTTTCATTGTCCTACGGGGAGGTTCACGGGCTGACCGTGTTCGATCGTGTATTTATATCCTGGATTCGGAAATGCTACCAGGAATTTAGATCATGCGGGGATGGGAATCTAACCCTCTCATTTGTAGGTTTCTTGTTGTACGATACGACATTCTTAGACTTACACGATGTATTCGTCATAATCTGCGGACTCGCAAGCGACGCTAAGTGGAGTGCCGACCTTGTTTCAGCTGGTAGGATGTCATACGTGTAACACGCGTTCGCAAAGTACCGTATCCTCAACGAGGGCACGGATCCTGCAGCATTGTCTGGAACGCTCCAACGCTTGGATGGAATGATACTACTGGAACACTGCTCTGTTTAAACACGCATAAGCGATAGTGCACATTTGTCCCACCCACAACAGCTAGATTCGTTACCACTACTTGCTAAGATCAGAGACCACACTTCAAGGCAGGCCTTTCCCAGTATTGATTGCATCCGCAACCTGGCTCGTGTTTGGCCTGTTAAAGGCATACCTGTGTAGCAAAGAAAAAGGAAAATGAGAGGAAGTCAAGTAATAGACATAGTCAAACCCACCTTTCATAACTATCGAGGTAGAGCTCTTCGGTGCTACAGGTCCGCTTGAATGCTGGATGTTCGATCAGGCGGTTCAGCCATGCGTTGAACCGTGCGCTTTGGGGCAACTCGAACCCGCGGTAGTGTTTGAGCACGTTGGTCGCTCTGAAGATCCCTAGATGAGACATCAACGTCCGGGAAGCGCGACTACGCTGCCGCGTGACGCACAGGGTGCAACCATGACGTCTGCCCACCCGAGCTCCCCGCCCTCTTTCCATAGCCCCGTCCCCCCGACCTGCTCGTCCGCACGTTCGAAAAGGCCAACGAGGGTGTGGATGGCGTTGGTGAACTCGGTACAGGCGGTGGATCGCACGGTGGGGTCTTGCGCTTGCAGGAAGCGGTAGAAGGCGGGTAAGAAGGCGCGGTTTACGTGGTCAGCCTGGAGGCGGACTAGAGCACGGGCGTCTGTGAGTGTGAACGAGGTCAGTGATAAGTGAGGGTGTAAGATAAGTCTGCGGACATGGATCAGAAACAGGCGGAAAGAGGGATCGCTTGGTCGACGTGGATGCAAGGCTAGATACAAGAGGTGCAGAAAGGGGTGATGAGCGTCAAGTCAAAGGCAAGGAATATCGAGCCGCACTCTTCGAGATACTCCATGATGACGGTGCTCTCGTTCAGAGGGCGTGGCGGATCATAGCTGTTGAGCTTGAGTGCGGGTACGAGACCTTTGGGCGAGAGATCGACGAGTTCTTTGGGTTTCTTGTACGGATCGACTTCATCTATTGGGAACGTTCGGTGATCTCGTCAAGCCCACGACCCATCTTGAACTCACGATACTACACACGAGAGTGGAGTTGAGTTGCGTTGAGTAGGAAAGAGTAACGAAATGTACGATATACCTTGTACGGAATGCCGAGATACTCGATAGCGACCCAAGCACGCTGTACGAACGGACAGAAACAGCCTCCAAAGAGGGTGATGTCCGCGTCGGCTGCATGTCGCTGAACGGTTTCGAAGGCTTCGCCGGTGCATTGGATGTGATAGCGCTTTCCAGAGTCCGTCATGGTTGCTTGACAAGACAAGTTGGCTTGTGCCACCACTGAGTCCCATAGCATGAGCTCACAAAAGACAGCCTTTCTGCGGGCATTGCAGCTACCACCCGACCTCACAGACGAGGTAGACCACTTTCAGCTCGTAAGACGCTCATTTCTACGCTAATATACTACAGGCGTGTTCCCGTTCCCTTTCCGAACTCATCTCGCTTGCAGCGAAGGAGCAGCCTCATCCAGTATCCCTCCGAGACATTCACGAAGCCGTACTTCAACACGACTGCGCGGCATATCTAGTCATTCAGTGTCCCTTTTCCTATCCCAGCATATACTTGATGTTTTTCCCTTCAGGAACCACTCGATGTCCTTCCGGCGTTGCTTCCCTGTCGTCACGATGGCAGCATGGACCTGATCCGCACCTGCGCACGCAACTGCAGTTCGAAAGAAGTCATACTCGTCATTCAGGTCGCGATCGAACACGTGCAATCGCGTCTAAACAGCGAAGAGGAAGAACAAGAGCAGGAAGGCGGCTCCGATCTCGTACAGCGAACGATGGGCATCGTGTCGCTCTGCGCGCCAGGTGCCTTCTTTCCTTTTCCTCGTTATTTGTTCGCTCACTGGGAAGGATCTGTTCGATCGATTCGGACCTGGTAGCCATCTCCCGCGCACGAGTGGGCAGGAGATCGGCCCTCCAATGGTGTTCGCCCATGTTAAACAACGTTGCGTCGCTCATTGCCTCCGTCTCGCCGTTTGCTACCAGGGAACAAGGTCGGGCACTCATTACGGGAGCAGTCAAACTGGTCCAGTGTCTGGCTTCGTGGGCCCCCATGGTTGCCGTCGCGGACGAACTTCAAAAAATCAAAGTCAATTTCATCCGTTACAACTTCTTGTACAATAGCTCACGTTTTCTAGACTATACTTCGCGAGTTGCTTGATACGACAGTTGTCAGCTGTGCACCATCGATTCAAGCATCTTTAGCCGTGAGAGCTGCTGAATCTTTTTTTCCCCGGTTTTTCGTCAAGTCCTCCGAGGAAGTGGATTGGAAAGGCGGCGAGGAGGCAATGCACCAAGTGCAGGTGCGTTTGGAGGTCTCCAGGTGACGACGTGTGTTATATGATACACGCAGCTCGCACTCGAAAGTCTAGGCCATGGCCCGTCGGCTACAGATGCCTCATTCAGTGATTTAGTATACCTAGCGCACGCCACGCCGCCCGTGAACGTATCCCCCTCTGCGCTGCCAGGTCTCTTCCAGACGCTCGTCGACGCCTTGCAGATGAACATGGTCATCGACGAATCGTTGTTCCTACTCTTGGGGATCCTCATCTCCAAAGAAGGCGAGCAGATACCCCTCAACGTCGGGGCGTCGCTCTGCACGGTGTTTTCCACATTGGCAAGCACGCATCTGGACTCGACTATCAGGCAGCTGAATCTGCGATTGCTTTCCGTGATGCTGACCAAGTTACCACCCAGTCTGCGGGTCGACATACTCTTGGGGCTCACCACGAGCAGGGAATTTCCCCAGATCCGAGGACCCGCCGTGGGACTAGTCAGAGAGGCCGTGTTGGAAGCACTCGCCTTCCCACCCCAGCGCGCCGCTCGAAGCCCGTTCGGATCCCCCGTATTCCTGTGCATGTTTGGCGGGGTGCTCTTCAGACTAAATCCCCCCGAATTTCTCCATCTGTACAAGACGCGGGAAGAACTCGCACAGTCGTTGGAACTATTACGCCTCGCGGATTGTCTGGCATTTTATTATGTGCTGTTGCAACGAGACTGCGAGAACAGGGTGCGTCTCGCGTTTACTAATACCACGACCACGATCATCCCGGGTTGACTTGCGACGTGGCCCCTTGCTCTCTACCCAGACGGGCGTGCGGTCCAAAGACAATAGGACGAGCGTTCGGTACTCGCTGCTCGACCCCCTCCGACGGTTTGTAAACCACCATCTCCACGGCCAAGGTACGCCCAAATACAGCTACATTCAATGTCACGGAAAAGTATGACCTGAACCCTGCGCGTGTGTGCATAGAACCCCCATTGATGGCGATATCAGCCCTCTTGGTCGGCCTCGACCGGATCGATGGCGCAGAACGCCTACTTGATATGGAGAGTGACAGGGAAGAAGGAGGTACCCGCGAGGCGCACTAGGGCCGCATGACGTTGTTCGGGTCGACGTTGATTAATGAAGATGAAGATCCATGATTTGAAAATGGACGGTATCAGCCATCTGGTCCTTGGGGTCGCATCGAACCCCCCTTTTTCCCATAATAATCGTAATGACTCGGCGTGATGTAGGGTCTTGGCCGCAGGTACGTACGAGCCAAGAGGGGAAAAACAATCATGGGACCGGCCGCGCGCATTGAAACGGTGGGCGTATGCCGGTCGCGCATCCAATCGGAACGGGGATGTCTTTTGTCATCGCGCATTCCAGTGGGAGAAGCTTATCGCCCAAAGTCTGTTATCACATGTCAGCAGGCGTATGTCATCCCGAGCGCACATCGCGCTCGCCATCTCATTCGCCATGGAAGAGCCAATCATGGCGCGCGCCGGTGTGTAACACGGCATTCCAAGGGTGTGCCAGGGTGTTTTCATGTAAAGCGGGCATGACGGTACGCAGCCTGCCTTTCAGGCCCGCCGCGCCTCGGATGGATGAATGTCACAATCGATCATGATTCATGGAATGGATCGTGACGTATGAACGCACCAAGCAATCTGGGCACACGGCGGACGTGATACGGTGGTGCCCGAGTCTGACGACCTCATCCGGTCTATCGTTGTCGCCAAGGACAGTGCGATCAAATCCTATCTCGCAAAAAAAGTCTGATGGGCTCCATTACGTCGTTGGGCGAACTGGCCACCCGCACGTCCGATGCTCGGCCTGGGTACGGGCGCAGGTGTGCCGTCCGTAACACGACGACCCGAGCCTAGAGTAACGGGCACCCACACCGTTGGCGTATCGTGTCTCCACGCCCTTCTTCGTCTGTCAGACAGGCTGACAAGCAGTCCGAACCGTCCGCCAACGACCGTAGCCACCGATAACGATGAACCCTCCTCCCTCGTCCGACCAACGCAACGCAGCGCGTCGTCGTCGTGCGTAGTATGCCCGGTTACGCGCCCATTGGAGCTAGATCGAGGCTCGACGTCTCGCTCCTCACACGCTAAACGGATCCAATGATCATCGACCTTCGAACGCCGCCACCCGTCCATCTCCGCTCCCGGCGTCGGTTTCACGTTCATAAAGGTCGAATATTATTATATTGCGGATACCGCACCAGCGCCGTTTCGAGGGCGTGTCACTCGGCTGGACCGTGCCGTTTTTGTGGCCACCACTGTTCGCTTTCGCGTTCGGCTCGGATCGAAAAGGACGGGGGAGGGGGAAGGAGCCGGACCATCGAATACGACGCGTGAGTTGCCTGGTGGGGGGGGCGCTCTTGCGCTTCTGCGGTACACCGCAATGGCCTTGGGCGCTGTGCGCATCATCGCCCAAGGGCACACGGCACGACCCCATACCCTCGGTCTGGGCGTGGGCACGGAAGAACCGGGGTCGAAGCACCATATCAAACCCGCCTACATCAAAACGCTAGCCCAAGATGAACAAGACAAGGTTTCGGAAAACGAAGAAGCGATTGAATACAGGAGAAAAAAAAAGAAAAAACTGACCTGGACACACACCAGTTACGACGGACGACCCAGGACCCAGGGTCCTGGGAATCTCAAACACCGATCAAGAACGTCAGCGACGTCGGCTCAGTGTGCGTACCTTTGGCGCATGACAACGCGACGCGACACGATAAGAGGACGAGGGTGTCGGCGGAGACCCGATCTCGCACGACGCACGTACCACACGTGGTCAGCCCAGGCACACGGTGGATGGGCCAAGGATAACACTCACACGACACGAGCTTGCAAAAGGCACCGGACAGGATCATCGAACACGCTCGGCAAGGGACATGGGCAAGGGACATGGTACCGGGCCAATCCCCATCGGCTCATTGACGTGCTTGCTCGGTTCGTCAACTCTCTCAAGTCACGGCACGGTCAACAGAGATGCGAGAAGTGTGTCCATTCCAATGCTATCTGGGTATCCATGTGAAGAAAGACACTAGTGTGACAATGTACCCTAATCCAGGTCAGAAAAACACGTTTCGCTGATGTCAACATTGATAACCAAAAAGACGAAGAAAAAGAAAAGCCGCGCGTACACGTGCGCCCCCTGGCAAAGGATAAACATGGGCGCGGGCTGATATCGCAAAGCGGGGAACTCCTTTCCGGTTGAGTTGTTCCTGGAAACCATCGAAACGCGGGAGAGAAAAAAGCGAGATAAAGGGGGAAAAGGGTTACTCGGCCGACGTGCACACTCAAGTGCAAGCGGAAACAGAGCATCGAATGATAAATAAAGTAGTGTCTATTCCATACATGCAACAAACAGGAAACGTCCCTCGCGGGTAAAGGCGTTTAATCGATTTTTTGATACCGTAGCTCCAGAGTGCGAAGTGGCAAATAGAGCAGGCCGGCGAGGGGGAACGCAACTTCGAAGCCAATATCTCCCGATTTCAAGCCAATGGGGCCGACAAACCATACTTGGTTCATGCAGGGGACCACAAGACCAAATGAAAGGATGCCCGCAGTCAGGGCGGCCAACCCCCAAGGAAGTCGCTTGGCGACATTCCAATCCGCTTGGTCATAGCTATTGAAGTCGCCCTGTCGGAAATAAAAGTGTTCGACGAGAAGGATAGCTCCATATGCGCTGGCCCAGTAGCCAATAAGACTAAGAAAGTCTGTGAGAGTCGTATAGAACTTGTGTGCTCCGACAATTGACAAAGGTAGTGCACTATAGTACAGTGAGTACAAGGATCGGCGGAGAAGTAAGAAAGGGACATACATTGCCGTGCCCACGACGGAGAATACGTATCTGGGCACAATAGCAAACTTCGGCACGAGCACCTGGAAGTTGAAGCATATAGAGTAAAGGGTGCAGGCAATGTTTGCCGTAACGCTCAGACTGAGCATGACGGTCAAGAATTTTCCAAAGTTCCCGACGGGACTGAGCATAGCTTCGAGGAGGCCACCGACATTTCCGTCAACGCCGTAACCCGCATTCCAACTGTCGACACTCGGCGCAGCTAGAACGGCCGCCGCACCCAGGCACTCGAGCAAAACCTACAAATAAGGTTTCGTTATGATGCTGTGGATCGGTAATAGCAAACGTACGATAGGAACAACGTATCCGAGATAGGCATACCAGAAGATTCGACGACTATCGGATAGTTTGTCATTCAGATCAAGGGGAAAGGCAATGACAAATAATACTCGCCTGGATACGGTAGGATTGTAATACATTGTAAAGTCGGACGCCATCGCCGAATAGGTGATGACAAACCCTGCGATCGTGGCTGCAAAGGAAAGAACAGAAGCCGCAGAAGCGGGTTGCGCTGCCTGAACGTTGTAGAGGTTCTTCCCTCCGACACCGAGGGCAACGAGGAAAGCGAGGAGAACTGGTGGCCAGGCAAGACGCTCGTACCAATTCAGGACTTTGTAACCCATGAAGGAGATCTGAAGGATGAGGTTGGCACGCTAAGCGAACGAGAGCAACAGAGTGACATACAACCATCGAAAGCAGCCCAATAATGACGATACCAACCCTGAGAGAAGGTACGGCAGCGTGAATAAAGTGGAAGCGAGCATCAACAGGTTCAGCTTACGTCCATGACATGTTATTATTAGAAACGCTTGCAAGCGCTTGTCCACCGAGGATACAATTGAGAATATTGAAACCACACAAACCGACGAGGTTGAGGATGGTGGGAATGATTACACCGTAATATCTGGGTGGGCATGAGCGAGATGTTAGAGAGACGGAGGAACAGGACGGACCCAAAGCTGTAGCGTGATACGATCATCTGTCTCATGCCGGTCTTGGGGCCCCAGGTATTACTAGAAGGATTAGACGGGTGTATGGGAACAGAGGGAGTCGGCTCACAGATATGCTGGAAGGATGTTTGCAATGAGATTAAAGAATAAAATTACGAGACATGAATCGCGAAGACCGAGGCCGAAAGCGATGGGGCCTAGCGTGCCTGTTGAAAAGCTGAGGCACAGGTCAGGTGGGGCCGAGGGCGGGGGAAAGACACGGACGAGAGAATGTTGAAGTTCATCGAGAACCAGACGAAGAATATTTTATAGAACTGGGTGTCTCTGCGATCTTCGTAGGGTACGGGGACGGTTCCTATTGCAAGGTGAGGAAGGCGAGATACGAAAGCAGGAGGGATCGTACCGCGGGCCTCGACACCCCATCGAAAGCCTCTTGGGAGGGAGAAGAGGTCGCTGGCATCGCCCGAATCGGTGTGAGAGGCATAGTCCTTCTCGACATCGGAGTCGAGGTTGGACTCGTGCAGATGGTCGGCCATGGGGAAAACTCAAAAGGAGCGACGGGGGTGCGAAGGAAAGACCAGGCCAATATATACTTTAGATGAAGGAGAGACAGAGATAAGAATATATATAAAATTAAATTAAAAAATACCCAGCATTTTAAAAATATACATGACAGATCTCCCATCGGGAACAAGCTAAGCTGACGTGACGTTGTCGAGGTTTTCCCACGTTCCTTTAAATGTCCCCTTTTGGTAATATAGCCACGTGATGTTTATTTTCCCCTTCTTACACCTCGACGACGACCAGCGACGGCGACCGACGACGAGCGGACGATGTCGCTCCAACGCCCCTACCGTGGATCACGTGTCTCTTCCTTCTACCCCGTAAAGTCCCTTCCCCCGCTCGCCTCCCTCGACAGCGCATTCCAGCTCCAGGAATACATTTCCCTCCTCATCCGCCTCGACGTGCACGACGTCGACGCCATCGTGTCCCTTCCCGGAAAACCCGCGCAAAAGGAGCATGACGAGTCCAGCGACTCCCCAGAGCCAGACGCAAAAAAGCCTGACGACGGCGACCGCAAGGCAGACATCTCGGTCGACAAGGCGTGTTGGATATATGAACAATTACGGTGCGTCGGATCGGACGCCCACGAGTGTGCACTTCTTTGCTCACCCTGGCCTGCAGACGCCTTGCCCAAGACCTTTCACACCCCCTCATCACGATGCTCCAACAAGAATGCACGAGGAGCTCGTGTCCCCAAATGAAGGCCGGAGAGTGGCTATATCTCTGTGTTGCACACGGTAATGACGGTGCCATGGAGGTCGGTACTTTACTATTTCTGCATTTTCTACTATATCCTGATGCGCTTGATTGAAAGCAATGCTGTGCTATCGATTATATCCTTCATACAGTCGACAGCGCTACTGCCCTCCTGAACTCCCCGAGGGCGTTCCCCTCAAGGTACGCATCTTAGCCGATCCTTCTGATCCACCTTGTCACCACTGATTCATCTCGATATCGGTTTTTTTTTCTGTTTAGGCTCTCCATTCCGCAGACATCACACAGGCACTTCTCTTCGCTTGCCCGGCGTCTCGGCAGAATCTTTGCACATGCTTACTTTCACCATAAGGAGGCATTTCAGCAGGCAGAAGCGGAATCATCGCTCTACGCCCGCTTCCTCAGACTCACTAATTATTTTGATTTGGTCCCCGCAGAGTTCCTTGTCATCCCGGAAAGCGCTATTCAACACGATGATAAAATCCAGCCCGAGGAAGTGGAACCCCCTCGCCTATTTTCTGCCGCAGTCCATCCGACTCCTCCAAACCTTCAGCATGACACGCTTACGGAAACGACGGTTACCGATGATCAAACTTCCAATGCCCGACCAAAGGCTGTGGACCCCGGCAACCATTTGGGCATGGACAGCCCAAGGAAACTGGGTCGTAGCCGCACTGACACTATGGTGTTTAGCGAAGCATTCAGTATAGCGGAGGAGCTTTCCAGGGCTGGAGATGCCGATGCCCTAATCGACGTTTCCCCGGTGACCGAAGAACAAGCGTTGTCCTCGGATCAGTCTTGGCCCGACCTTCGGACAAGAGCAGAGGATTTGGAAGAAGAGGAAGACATTAGTGATGCGCGTTCCGACTTGACTCTGACTGGTGCACTCTCCCCGCCAGTGGAGGCGCTATCACTCATTTCGCTAGAAGACACTGCTGGCGTAGCAATGCCGCACGATATCGCCGTGCATGACGCATCACCACCAGGCCCAACTCCTGAAATCCCTGCTGGAGCAATAGGGGAGAGCCCCCACGTAGATGTGGCCTATATTCCTGAGGCCACGGAGCCCGCCACCGAAGAAGGCCCCGTCACCACGTCGACTGAATCGACACCAAGCCTACCCGAACCAGATGAGAGTGCCGCGACATCAGCTGACGAGCACGACGATCCCATTCCGTCGCCCAGCGAGGAAGAGCCGGAAGGTTCGCAACCGGACGCGGAATCCGAGTTACCACCCTCGTCAGAGCCTGCGTTGGAAATAAATGAACCCCCACCCTCCGAGCCGATTCCGCCGGAGAGTGAGAGCGATATCACCGACGTGCTTGGCGGACCTGACCGGGATGAAGTAACGGAGAGTGGGGAAGAGGAAGCTGTTGTTGCAGAATGACATGTGGGTGGGTGTGGGTTGAAGCACCCGCGTAAGACGGTACCGTCGAATCGCGATCTGGAGTCGCATGCTGCCTGAGAGTGGTTCGCAAGGCGGTCGCGGCTGCTTGACGACGGTGTCGTACAGTGTTTTCTGTGCCGCCTTTTCTCCTCACGTGATGGATTTCTGGGATGTTGATGTGTTACGATCCTGGCGCTGGGAGTCATGTTGGTCAGTATTTGGCTATATGATGCAATGCACTTTGTATACGTTTTGATCCTTAATGTATGCTGTGCGCATGAATGGCCTCCTGAAACCCGATGCGTTGCCAGAAGTCTGGCGTCTGGCCGAAACGGCCCATCAAAGCCCTGGCCTGTACATTAAACTGAGATGCGACTGTATATTTCATTCGAGTGTCAGTGACTGTATCGATGGCATCGATGCCCACCCTGGAACCGCGGGAACAGTAGGATGGATGGATATAGTACTACCCCGCATGCCAGCTGGCAAGTATAGATTGCGGAGCCCCGTCAGCCGTCGCGGTCTACCAGATACGATAGCGATAACGAGACCCCCTGTTTTGTGTTCGTTGTCAACCGGTTCACACCAACGTCAGTGTCATCCGTCCGACGGAGTCCGAGTCTGCGAATAGGCGTCGTCGCCATGTACCGATTCGATCAACTCTTATCAACCCAATGGCAGGTCTATTTGATAGGAAGATCGATGGAATGACGTCGGGACGGATTCAATTCCGCAAGTACTGTATGTGGCTCCAGCCAGCCTGCATGCCGATGGCGATGACACGAACGGCCATGAATTGGTCGACCGCGGATGCCCCCCTCCTCGGAGAACCCTTGCCAGCACATTCAAGAACACACATGTCAGCGATTTGAAACAGGTCTTGAATCAAGCACCAACATCTCATGTTGGAAACGTCGCGTAGAACGCGCGCACCTTGCCGAGATAACATCGTATCTGAACCGATAAGAAGAATACTGTCAGGTTTTCTGTACACCTGCACCCCTTACACATCAAAGCGGAATCCCGGTGTAGCCCAAACCGGCGTCCTTCAACAGACCCTCAATCACCTTCATGCCCTCCAACACGCGCTCCTCGTCCAGACGTTTGCCGACGACCTGGACGCCCACCGGAAGTCCCTCCATCGCAGCTGCATCGTACATGCGGTAATTTTCGCGCTCAATCGCGTTGCGTGCTCGGAAAGCACGGGGCACGACGTCGGTCTTCTTTACGCGGGTAATTGGCATCACGCCCGCGCTATAATCGAGCTGCAGAAAAAAGTCGATCAGAACGTTGGCATGTCGGTCGATCGTCGGTCACATACCAGGTTAAACAAAAAGGTATAGCCACACGCTTTCCACCCGTGTCGCATACCCAGGTGCGGCACGGCCGGCAACGCGTTCGGCACCGTCAAAACGAAATCGACGCCCTGGTCACCTAGGCCACCTTCGACGTCGCTGTCCCGCCAGACCTTGAACCACTGCGCGCGATAGTTTTCCCGCTTCACAACGAGCGCATAGTACTCGGACACGCTCTTTTCATAAAAGCCGTCTACCAGACCGGCGTAGATAGGATCACGGCGAATGTACCTGAGATACCACGCGTACAGTCTCATGACGAATCGCGGCAAGCCGAGGGCACGAAAGGCCGGGACCATCCCCGCATCGTTTGACTCGAAGGTGCGGAAGAATTCAGAGCATGTTTTGCCACCGTCGCCTAGAAGAAGTTGAGAGGCGATCTGAAGGCCCTCATATGGGCTAGGCGGGTTTCTGGCACGTGCCAGTTGTCAGAAATGTTGATCCGGACGAAGACAACTATCCTTACAGAGTAACGATCTCGTGACCATTCTTTTTCAACACATCGGTCACCGTTTGCAGTGCCCTTAGACATGCGGGTGAAGGTGCAACGACACCTAGGCCCACACTTAGTTTCCTGAGGATTAAACCAGCAGACATGCCTACCGTCGTCCCACATGACGCCCCACCTTATGGGCCGTTCGCTAGCGAGCCGCACCTCCTTCCAGGGCATGTTGATAACCTGTAGAGTGTCATGTCAATGATAGGGAAAGAGAGTCGAGCATACTTACGGAATGATCATACTCCCAAGGTCTCATCTGAAACACCGCACGCCAAAACGTCTCGAGATCCTCGAGCGTTTTCGTCATGGGGCTGACCACCGAAGCCACACCCTCCTGCCCAGGCATGCTCGACACGTTCCCCGACTTGAGGAACCGCTGCGTGCTGGACCGGATCGCATACGTCCCCGAGTAATGCGACGGCGCGCGCACGCTCCCCGCCACATCCGTGCCCACGCCAATCCTAGCCCCGCCAAGCGCAAGCAGGGCGCTCTCACCCCCGGACGACCCGCCAGGACTGTACCCCTTCTTGTGCGGGTTCTCCGTCCGCCCCCACACGTCGTTGGCCGCCTCGAAAGAGAGCATCGTCGTGGGGACGTTGGTCTTGACGAACGGGACCGCACCCGCGCGGCGAAGCAGCCGGACGACCGCCGCGTCGTGCGCCATCGGCTTGCCCGCGAGCGCCGAGTACCCGATGCACGCGTCGAAGCCCTTGACGGCGACGAGGTCCTTGAGGGAGACGGGCACGCCAGCGAGCGGGCCGGTGCGGGTGGCGGACCGGGCCCACGCCTCGGCGGGCGCAATGAGGATCTCCGTGAGGCAGTTGGTCTGGGCGTGCGCTTGGAGGGCGCGCTTGGCGTATGCGGTGAGGACGTCGGACGGGTCGAGCGCGGCGGTTTGGACGCTGGCCACGAGTGCGGCGACGGGGCGGGCGAGGATGTCTTTGTCGAGGGCCGTCAGGGGCCGATGATAGGCTGGTGGAAGGGAGGCGATGCGCTCCGCGCGCTCGCGCTGTTTGTCGTGGCTGTGTGGTTTAGATCGGTGACAAACTCGACGGCGTTTTTTGGGCCAACACAACTCACCAAGTACGGATGTGCGTCAGATAGGAAAACAACATGGTGGATTCAGCGAACGGGGCGTGGTGGACAAGGGTTAGTATAAATATGACGCTCGCACGACGTCTGGGGTCAGCTGACGGTCATCGTGTTGGAGAACCCTTTCATGTACGCATTTTAAGCGGAGTGGGGCAATTGTGGGGCGATTGAGCGACTTAACATAGTGATAACGACTCCAACACATAACATGTCTCTGGTAGTATATCGGATAGTACACCCGCCTGTCACGCGGGAGAGCGGGGTTCGACTCCCCGCCAGAGAGACCTTTTTTGCAGAGTCACAATAGACGATCAAGGGCAGTTGAACACACAAAATCAACCTGGCAGTATTTCGGATTGCATCAGCGCACCTCCAGTTGGTCTAAATCTATTCATCTCAACCGCTTCTACTCGCCTTCGCTGTATCCTCCAACACATTCCGTATACCAGTCGTCCATACACCCAGCTCCTTCTCCAATGCTACAATGCTCTCCCTCACCTCCCTTCCCACCTCCCCGCCCCCATACACCCTTCCGAAACCGACCAGCAACTCATTCCGTGCTTTCAACAATACCTCGTATGCAGCTTTCAGCCTCGCCGGACCGCTCGGCGGAAACGACGCCGAAGATGGGACCGTAGGTGGGGACGGCTCGTCCACAGCAAGGAGTTTTCCCAGCTCTGCGAGCGCCACCCCCCGTACGGGATGGCCCTCTTCCAATACAACAGACAACCCCGCCACGTGTTTTGCAGCTGTACGTATACTCTCGTCCAACCGCTCCTGCGAGATCCCGTCAGTAAACGTGACCACCAACAACGACTGATGGAGTTTGAGGAGCGCCAAGAGAGGGTGGCATGTCGTCGCCAAGCCTGCCGAGACGAGCAGCGGAATCATGTTGGTGGTTATCTGTGTGGCCCTGGCAACGTCTAGGCGTGTCAGGTAAGACGGTAGAACCGTTCATTGAAAATTTTCGCGATGACGTACCGCTAAACTGGAGACGCGTCGCCTTATCGAGTGCTTCTTGTCCGATGCGAACTGCATCGATCACGGCATGGGGATCGGTGATTGGTGCTCTGCATACCGAGCATCGAGAAGCTGGGTCGTCTGTCAATCCGAGTTAGGTGTTTCCGAGAAACTAAAATTTGAATGTCGACAGCATGCCTTCGTTTGGGAGAGGACAAGAGCCACTACACGATTTGGGGCACGAGATCGTTTCCCGCGGATCGACGACGATGGGTGCGGTGCACAGCGAACACTGACATGTAAAGTTGTAAGTTTCGACGAGTATATTTTCTCTCTGCGCTTTGGGGAGGGTGGTATCGACATAAGCCATCAGGACCTAGAAGAAGAGAAACAGAATGAGCTATTGAAAGTTTCGCCACGAGTGGATATACCTCTTCCCCTGCTTTGATGTTTCGCAAAGCGACGAGGTTCATGATTGGTTCTTTCCCCTTCGTCTGGCCACTACGGGGAAATACGACCACCGTATTTGGAACACACGAATGATTTATGAGTGCTGCGAGCGGTGATACAGCCACACCAATAGGTGTCAGTGAGGGGGAGGTTAGAGCAATCGTGTTTGTGATGAACTGGGGCACAAGCCAGATGAACGCGAGATATTTAGTGGACCAGACCGATTCTCACCCTCGAAATTATGTTAACAAGGTCACCCGCAGACATGATGCCATATTCCTCAAGGTCAGAAGGCGCTGTTAGACCGAGGTATTTAACCACAGAGTGTGCCAGGTGAGTATGAGCCTCGACAGAGACAGCTTGCTGTGCTGGTACCTTATCTACAAGTATAGTCCAAAAAGGCGGTTCAAGAACAAATCTCCAAGGGTGGGGAAACCTACGGGATTGCATTTGTTGTATTTCCTTTGACTGAATATCCGGACAAGTCAATGATTGTATACTCCCAGCATGACGCGACTGACCCATCCACTATCCAGACCTTTCGATTGCATCCGCAACAGGATGCGACCCAAACAGCGGACTGCATCGCTAGGAACAGACGATGTAGAGGATGGTGCTGTCTTGGCCCATCGTTGCAATGCACTACATTCCGGTTTGTGCGATTTCCAATCTGCTTTTTGACAACTCTGTTCATAGGTGAACGAGTAACCTTGCAGAGAGTACTTTAAACTCACAGCATTGCAGTACCGTAGCGTTCCACATCCGGAACATTGCATAAGAGGAGGTGCTGAAGCGGCCTTTGCACATGCTGAGCAGTATGTGTCGAGGTATTGGTTTGAAAGGGCGGCTACGTGGGGTTCTATCGACAGTATAACGGACCCTTGAAACCGACGACGATGATTAACTCATTCTGAGAGCTTCGAAAGTATCATACCTGGGTTAAAATCTTGCCGTGCCCACAAACCTCTCCCAGAATGATCTGTCTTCCTTATTTCGAGCGAAGCGGGGAGCTGTGGATAAAGACCCTTGGTATCCATTGCTGCGCCATCTCGAACAGTAGGCGTTGAGGCTTCAGGCGAAAACTGTGTGGGCACCGGCGTGCTAGGACCACTCAACGTAGACACATATGAATTCGAGCATTTTGGTTGTCTCTTCGACTTTAGATCAGCGAACGACATCATGAACCGCTGTTGCAGTGTTTGTCTCTGTTTACCATAGTAGGGAAAACGATGTGAACTCGTCCGAATTGTTCTTCGTTCTTTCCATGACACACACGCGATGCAGTCCCCTATATACATATCGGCTCTAGCTTGTGATCGTTTAATGCATAACTTAACCTTATGACTTTACGAGGTTGTAAGTATGTGCTCGGAATGCATTCATTTTCTCTTGCTCAAGAACTGGTCCAGAAATGTTTAGTCTCT
>JBBPUI010000421.1:0-21712 GCA_038094615.1 Heimioporus aff. retisporus
CTGGGCGATACACGAGACCCTTCGCTCTTCGACGTCATGGACGGCCAGTATACGAGCCGGCCGGACGCTGCGTCGTCCGTGACGTGCCTGCCGCGGTACCCCGTCAGCTCTCCCCGGTCGATGTTCGACTTTGCACCGCTCGAGGATTTCGCCGCGGGAGAAAAAGAGAGCTTGGGTCTCACGTCGTCGTCCAACGTGCCGATGATGCGGGTTCGGCACCCGAAGCATATGGGGAGTGGTGAGTCGCCATCGCCGGCCGGAGGGGGGTTTGATTTGCCTGGGGGGGCTCCCCGCCGTCCAAGCGCGCGCCAGCGTAAGCTGAGCGAGAGCGCACCGCTGCCTCGCCCTCGTCGCAGGGGAAAAGTAGCGCTGTTCGAAAATCAGGCGAACGAGCCCGCGTCTGCCTTCCCGGCGAGATTGTTGGGTGCCGGCCAACTAAGCACTGTCCCTTCGTCCGAGGACGTGTCTGGCCTATTCTATCAATATGTACCACCGCCTCCATCAGGCATCGGTGATTCCCTGTCACCCGGCCATGATAGACCATATAGATTCTCCTTTTATTCCAGTGCGTTATCGGCAACCATCCACGCCCGGAGTCTATGCGAGCTCCCGGCGGAAGGTCAATCCTTTGAGGATTTGTTTTGCGGTCTACCGTCCCCTGTGCCCAGGCAAGGCGATGCCACAGGAACACTTCCCACTTTTGCTGCTCCAACCCCTTTGGCTGCTTCTCGACCGGGTTTTATTCCAACTGAACGAAGAACTCCGTCCAGCTCCGAGGGCGTGCCAGCGAGCCATCGTAATAGTTTTTCCGCACGACCCGCGGAGAAGCCCGAACCCGGTAGGCCAAACGGATCTGGACAAGCACCGAGTGCTGATGCTGAGGCCAACACATGGTGGCTCGACGTCCAAAGCCCCACCGATGAAGAAATGAAGGTGTTGAGCGAGGTAACCCGCGCTCCCATTGTTGTCCGTAGCATGCAACGAGGATTCATGTGGCGTTCTCAAGGTGTTCTCAATCCACCCCCTAACCACAGAAGACATCCAAATGGAGGAAGCTCGCGAGAAGATTGAACTCTTCCGGAATTACTACCTCGTTTGTTTCAGAAGCTTCGATCAAGATCCATACAGCCCAACTTATCTCGAGCCCTTGAACATGTACATCATCGTCTTTCGCGAGGGCATCTTGTCTGTCCGTCCTGTCTTTGCGTGAAGTGCATACATTCTCATCTTACGATTTCAGTTCCACTTTCGTCCGACGCCTCACCCGCAAAACGTGCGCCGTCGAATTAAGCAACTGAAGGACTACATCGATGTCACGTCCGACTGGATTTCGTACGCCCTGATCGACGACATCACTGATGCCTTTGGACCACTCATCCAATCGATCGAGTACGAAGTCGACTCCATTGACGAGCTCGTGCTTATCCTCAAAGGTGCTGAGCAAAGCGACATGCTTCGTCGGATTGGCACGTGCCGCAAGAAGGTGATGGGCCTTCTCAGACTGATGGGCAATAAAGCGGATGTAGTCAAGGGCTTGGCGAAACGGTGTAACGAGAACTGGAGGGTCGCGCCCACTTCGGACATTGTAGGTCTCTCTTCGTTCTCACTCGCCGCCGTGCCCCTGAATGGTGCCTGTCGCAGGGACTGTATCTGTCTGACATTCAGGTGAGCCTGCGTGTCCCACCCACCATCCCAAAAAAAAAAAGAAGAGAATGAAATAAAGAGACCTTGCTCGTAGGACCACCTGATCACGATGACACAAAACTTGAACCACTACGAAAAGATTCTGTCCCGGTCGCACTCCAATTACCTCGCCCAAATTTCGATCGAGATGACGGACGCGAACAACCAGATCAACGACGTGCTCTCGAAGCTGACCGCGCTCGGGACGGTGCTCGTGCCGATGAACTTGATCACGGGTGCGTTCTTTTCTTTTATTTAAATAAATATATATATATATATGCCGTCCGTTTCATCATGTGCGCCCTGCTGACACGGCCTGTTCAGGTCTGTGGGGCATGAACGTGCACGTGCCGGGACAGGATATAGCGGTGCGTCTTTTTTTTTCTACTTTTCTTTCGTCTGACCTGCGTTGTCTGACGGGGGTGCTAGGAGGGCTACGCGTGGTTTTCGTCCATCGTCGCCGCGCTGGCCGCATTCGCACTCATCGGTGGCTACACGACCTACCGGTTCATGGTCCGACGGTGACCAGGGGCGATGGAGGCGAGAGAGGGCGTGTGCGCGGGTGTGGGCGTTGGTGGATCTGTTGGCTGTGCGGTACAGCATCCCGATGCTTTTTTTTTTTACGTG
Source organism: Heimioporus aff. retisporus (assembly GCA_038094615.1). Taxonomy (NCBI): domain Eukaryota; kingdom Fungi; phylum Basidiomycota; class Agaricomycetes; order Boletales; family Boletaceae; genus Heimioporus; species Heimioporus aff. retisporus. Next base: position 2,311 of record JBBPUI010000421.1, read on the forward strand.
TAGAGGGACGGGCCCCTGGTTCCCCCGTCCCGTCCCTTGCATGGTTCGCTAGATGGCGACATGTGACAGCACGTTAGCCGTCGTAGCCAATAAAGCTTATCCGACGTCATGTCATAAACAATGAGTTTTATAGAGGCCGGGAGAGGGGTACGGACATGCATGTACGTAAACACGAAAACGAAACCAATGCAACGAGACATAGTGTTACTCGTACAGAAATTAGACACTTTTCTTAAAAAAAAGAAAAAAGGTAGCGAGGCATGCAAACGAGACATCTCGGGAAAAAAAAAAAAACATCCTTGATCCCATAGCCAAAAAAAAAACGAAAACAGAAAACGGGCACTTCTACTTCTTATTCAAGACGAGCTTGACGGGGCGCGACGGTGGGGTATTCGAGCGCGTCGATGAGGGCGGTTGCAGTGGTGGCGGGTGCGGCGGAGGCGCACTATACGGCACAGACGAGGACGGTCGTGGCGACGGCTCCGCGTCAACAGGCGACACGATCATCGCCAGCGAGGGCGATAGCGTTTGTTGCATCGCACGTGCAGGCACCGTCGACGGGGGCGGCACGGGCGTCTGTGGATGTCGTCGCACCTGCTTCGGCGATCGCGAGCCGGATACGGGACCAGGGAGGCCGTGGGCAACCTCTGGGGGAGTAGGCGAGTCGTCGACGAATTTACGTTTCTTCCCGCCGTGGGGTGAGGCGGGCAGTAGTGCGGACGGTTGGTCTGCGGCTTCCGAGCGGCGAGGCGCCGCAGGGGTGGGGGGGATACTGTGCCATTGGCTGGACCATGGCGGTGGAGGTGGAACGTGGTGGCCATTGGTCGACGGCTGTCGTGCGAGTTCATACACTGGCGTGGGTGGTGTCGGCAGTGGTAATGGTGTGTGATGCGAATGGTGCGAATGAGAATAGCGGTGATGATGATGATTTGACGATGATGGTCCCGGTTCCGCGGGTCGAGGTATCGATGGCGTAAGAGGCCCCCGTTGGGAGGATGCTAGACCGTTCGCGATCTCAGGCTGACCTGGCGTGAACCGAATAAGCTCGACAAAGAGGGTTTGCGTATATGGCGGAAGCATCTTGGTGTATACAACGTCTCTGCTGAAGCTGTCCAACATGGCACTCGTATTCACATATGTCTCTGGTTCTTGGTTATCTGTATGGAGGTGATCAGTTTATTTTTATTAAAAATGAACCACCAAAAATAAAACAAACCGATGTGTTTCACCCGAACCTCTGAATAAATGTACGGTCGGTTCTTGCGCAAACAGCACAATGGACACATGAACCGGCTCTGGTGTTGTCCCATGGCCGCGTCGACGGGGAAGAATACACATCTGGCATGATACCGCTTGTTACACAGCTCGCATTCCACCGTCGGGTAGTTCATCAGAAACGACGTGCGGCCCCTGCATATACACCTCGTCCCGTCGTGCCAATCGTTGTCAACGTCCTGCCCAAACGTGAACCGCGGCCGCTTCCGCTTCCGGCCACGAACAGGGGTCGGCTGACCGGCTAATATGCGGTGCAAACCGGCGAGGTCGAGGCCGAACGACACCTCCCGCGAAGGTGATACTGCAAACTGAATCTTGTATAGCTTCCGCATGTAGTGGCGTACCTGCGGGATGTACTCCGCACGTTGGTTACCAGGTTGGGAAGCAAACGTCAAAAAGTGCCCGATCACTGATGACAACCGATCGACACAGTGCACGATGACTTCCAATTGTTTCCATGCCTCCGAGTAATTCTTGGTGATGTCAGGGGCAGAAAGAAGAATTTGAGGGAGGAAGCAAAAGTGCCAGCTTCGTTCCTTGTGAATAGCGCCGTTCCAGTGATGGTGGTCGCAAAACGGACATGATCCGCCGTTGGCAGCACAGACGCCATGAAACCGTGCGAAGCAGTGGTCGCACTGGACTGCGTCGGATTGGGTACCGGGGGGTGGGGGCCGAACGGGTGCGTTGCAGATACATGTGAAATACTCGTCGTTGGGTGGGGGGTCATCTTCGGGTCGTGTGGACTCGAAAACATCGTCAAGAATATCCTGCCCATGTCCGCCGCCATGTTGGCGACAGTACCACGGCAAGTCCTCCAGCCACTTCTGATGCAGGACGAGCTGTGTGTCTAGCTGCTCAAAGGTGGGCAAGAAGAACATCAAGAGGTGTTCTCGCGCATAGGTCCCCCACGTCTTCATCGTGTCGAAAATCTCCGTCTCGTCACGGTGTAGGTAACGATTTCGCAAGATCGACTCGCAGCGGCTCTCGAGGTCGAGCGCAATCTCGGCAGTTCGTTTAAGATCCCGAATGGCAGGAATGCTAAAGTCCTTCTCGGCGCGTGACACAAACCGCATAACCTCCGATACCTTTGGCTTGGGCCCCTGACCATCTGGGGATAACCACGCTTTGGCCTGCTTCTCGAAGTCCTTGGCCTTGTTCCGAGCAGAAACCAGTCGATCATAAATCGCGATGTCAACAGGCACGGATGAATCCAGCTCAAAGAACTCGTCCAGCTCCTCCACCGTCTTGTATGGTTGGTCGAGGACATGTCTCGCCCTTTCTACCCATTCATCGCCAGCATGTTGTCTCGACTGCAACATCTCGACGAACTTATTGTCTTCACCCAGTCTGCAAGATTGAGCACGCGATAGGAGGCCGCGGACGTCCTCCAGCGTCGTGGTCGTGTCTTCCGCCTTCTCCTCGAGCACCCTGAGGAGCTGTTCACGAGATACTATTTTCTCGAGTTCAAAGATTTCTTCCAAGTATACGTTGATGGAAGATGTCTCCAAGAGAAGTCGCTCACATTCGTTGATGAACGTATCACGACTTCCTTGAGAACCTCCATCCTTGAGTAGCGACAAGGCCTTGCGCTGAATTTCCTCCGATTTTTCTGCCAACCCGCGCAGTAGACCGATTTCCGGGGCATCAAATCCGAGGGTCTCTACCTCTTTGAGTAGGGTGTACAGATCCTCCAGACTTCGGTCTGGCCTGTCGCCCGGGTCCCGGTCATCAAACGCCGGGCTGTTGACTTCTTGCAGTGGAGGGCGACCGCGGGAACGGCGAGAACGCTTGCGACTTTGTTTGCGGATGATAAACGTGTTGGCTGCGTCGAGCCATTCATTGGCACGGTTGACGCATTTTCTGAGTGAAGCCAACTCAGGCAGGTAGTGATTTATTCGTTCGCCCTCGGCGAGAATTGCCCGAAGAGAGCGGAGCGAAGGGACCTCGCTCTCTGTCAAGACTTTCTGGAGCTTTGCCTTCCACGTGGCCGGAATGGCTGCCCGATCAGAGACCCTGAGAAGGCTCTCCTGCAGGTCCACATCGGAGAACCGCAACCTCAGCACGTGCTGGTTTATGGGGTGGTCACATAAATGCCTCGCGTGTTCGATGCACACCACCTCGCTCTTGCAGTGGCAAGTAACCTGAGAGAGGTAACAAAAGACCTTGCAGTGGATGCACTGGTAGTGGTCCTCAGGCCGGTCCTCTTCTTCGAGCCGTTCCACTATGCCAAGCGTCCGGGCAACTTGGCGCGTCCCCAGTTCGCGTTCGGTCATTTCCCTGAGGCTCGGCTCCAGCCTGCGCGCAGTCACCTTCAGCGGGGAATAGGGGGAACATGCCTGCGTAGATGGCGACTCACCATAACGCCGTCTTGATGGACGTGGATTGCTGCGTGATGGTGACCAAAAGCTCGTCGTGAGAGAACACAGGTAGTTTTCTGTGCTCTCTGTAACGCTGCACACAGTCACGCCCGTACGACAACCAGTCAGGAAGCGCGAAGTTGACTGCCTCGTGGAAGTTTAGCTAGAGCCGCACAAAGTCAGTACAACATGATCGATCAATCGCATGTAAAACGTACCCCGTGGTTGAACCCTGCATGGTATGCCTTCGGAAAAGTGATAACAAATTCGCCGACACGTTGGTTACATGCGTACACGCGGACGCCAGCATCAGTGAGACGCTTCGGATTCATCAATGTAACCAGCTGAAAAAGGAGATCCGGCTGTGCTTCGAACAGATCCGGCGCCTCACTCTTGATCGCGGCTTCGAATTTTTCTGCGTCTTCTCCTGGAATGCCGTACCAAGTCTTTGTTTCTCCCCAATGTTCTATATGAATATGGTCAATCATATCACGTATGAAATGAAGCCCAACGCGATACGCACGGAAGTTAATGCTGTACGTATAATGATCCTACGCAAGCCATTACGACTGCGGCCATCAACACAGGAGGCGGCGTATGCTTACCTCATTATGCCAGCAGAAAGTGGAAAATACCATTCCAACATAAGTCCAGGGCACGGTCATACCCGAAATGTCTGATTTGATGAACCGTAAGAGGGAATCGGGAAGAATGGGGAGATTATTTAAATTCCAGGGATCCCTGGAAGCGGGATCAAGGGGGTGAGTCTCCATGGTAGGCATGGCGCTGTCGTAGAGATTTTCAAGAATATTCAACGGTGAAAAATCACGAAAAAAGGTCACCTGGGACATACCTGCCGTGGGTGGTCGAGTGGACGTCGGCCCCGTACTCAATCTCGACCGTGTCGTTCGGGGACTGGACAAGTCGCCAAAATTCGTTCTCAACGTCATACTCGGTCACCAGAATATTGCCGATATAATTCACGGTAGGATCATTGAGATCCGGCGGAACCTTGTGGCCGGGGGGGTGGGCCATCCACCACCTACGGCGAAACTCAAAATCCCTAGCCTGGAAACTGGAGAGGCTGTGCTCCTCCCCCTCATCAAAACCAAAATCACCACCCATACCAAACAGGCACGTGTGACAAAACCACTGGTCCTTTGGAATGGAGGACAAGGGCGGATCCAAGCAAAACATGTGGAAGCCTTTGAAAAGTGAGACACAGCAGAAAGCGACGAGACAATAAGATCTGCCGTACCACAGTCGCAACCGTCGCAGAGAAGCATTTCTTCCTCGTGATTTTTCTTCTGGCACACCTCGCAAGACTGCTATTCGGCGTCAGGAGGTTAATCGGCTCGAACGACCGGAATGCTTACCTCTTGAGTCAATTTCGTGTCCTCATCTGGCTGTGACACGGGCGATGCCGGTGACATCCGGTTGGCATTGCGTCGCTTTCGCGTTGCTACGCGGGACGGAACTATATAATTTGTACGGCAGAGAAGAGAAAAATAACGTACGAGATGTTGTCCTTGGGTTCTTTCTTGTACTGGTGCCGTTTCGCTCCTTGTAATCACCGTCATCTGGGATGTCAGACAAGGCACTGGAAGAAGATGTTAATGGGCTAGAAGGTGGGGATGAGTCATCGCGATGGTGTCCGTTACGGGTGCGGGTGGATTGAATATTCGAATGGGTTTTGAGGTGAGGGTCGCGGGTGCCACCGGGTGAAGTGGACAGGGTAGGTGAGTTCCGTACTCGATCACAAAAATGCTCGTACGGTAGGATGATTCGCGTGTAGGAATTCTTGATCTGAGTCGATAAACCGGGTATGCCCCTGTAGCCGAGGAGAGCGCCGAGGTCGCCCCACTTGCGATTTCTTGTGACCTGTCGGAAGAATTAGCGGTGGAAAAAAAAGATGTGGCATGGCATGATGCATACCGCATCGTAGCCACCGAGTTTGTGGACCTCTTTGCGGAGAAGCCATAGATCGAGGGACTTGTGGTTGATCGTGGGCACGGAGACACGTGGATTGCCTTGCTGCTTGTGGAAGCGGTAAAGCTGCTCCAAAAAATTAACCTTTGCACGAGATGAGGCCTCGATGGAGTTGAGGCGCTGCAATCGTGTCTTGAAACGAAAGGTCTGGCGGAAATGAAGGAGACATGAGATCGAGGTGGGCCGGTGTAAAAATGAGAAAAATGCGGCAGGACGACACAGACCTCTGTGTCGGTGACAAAAGGCATTTTCCAGCCGACGGGAGGGACGACTTTGCAAATTCCGTAGTGGAAGGCCTTTTCAGAGATCGAGCGAATGTAGGCCATGGGGTCCTTGAATTCGTCGGAATTGGGGTAGAAGACAGGACAGTCTTCCAAGCCGAATGGACGCGGGGTGGACTTGGGGTGGATATTTCTCGGGCTGGAGGTCTTTACGGAAGACAGGTCGAGGGAGGGGGAGACGGGGATTGGGGTGGGATCACCGGAAAAATCGTCCGAGATGTCCTGCGATGTGGCATCGTCGTTATCGTGCGAGGAGGCGTGATAATGGAGCGCGGCGAGGGCGTGGGTCTTTGATTTGCGGGGGGCGCGCTTGGAGGAGGTGGCGGGGTGGTCGGACATGCGGGAAAGAGAGGCGGCGGGAGGATCATCGTCCTGGGACATAATTGGGACTGCGCCCTGGACCGGGATAGAGAGACAAGAGGTGAACGTATTTGGGAGTCTGTTTGGAAAATCGGAATGGAGGGCGTCAGAAGAGCGAGAAGCGCCGTTCGCAGGGGTACGGGGGGACCGTGCGGGCGTACGGCGAGAATGGGGAGAAAGTTCGGACATGTAGATAGTAAAGAAGCGAAAGGAAAAGACCTGGATGCGCTCCGTTGCGTGGATGTGTGGGAGCGGGCATTGAAATTGGGCACCGAGTTATCGTGTCGCCCGTGTGAACGACCTGTGACGTTCGCGGACTCGAATCCGACATTGCTTCCGCGTCCTACCAGCGCCCCGCTCACACTACACACACACGAGTTCGAAACGTGCTGGCATGCATGTTGTAACCGACCTGTTCGGATTGCCAGCCCACCCGCAAGAGAAAAAAAAAAGAACGGATTCATCGACCTTGGTCGTAGAGCGGCCCAGTTTCAAATTAACCTTCATTTCCATAACCATGTTGATGAAACAACGACATGTACCGCTTTGACTCGCTGACGGCAGCGTCGCTCTCTCGAACAATGGCGCGCAGCAATCAAAGCTGGCCTTCTCTGGTCCGTTCTGGAAAGGGGTGGAATTTTACGTGTCACAATGGTATGGTACGTGACGGATCCATCCGGTAGATGCACTGCGTGCACCCGTTATGGGGCAGGTGCCACCTCTTTGCACAGCACGGCGCCATCGCGGAAAAATAAAAGCAAAATAAAATAAAATGGCGACTACCACAAAAAAAACAAAAGCAAGAGCCCCCGGTGGGACTCGAACCCACAACCTCCAGATACGATCTATTTAGAAGTCTGACGTCATAACCATTAGACAACGAGGGCTTGATTGACAATCCCTCTGGAACATGTTGACCACATCTCTCCGTCCATCATGACCACCATCTCCAATCGTGGTCGCCAACGTGCGCTGAGTGGCAAACGTTGGCGAACGCCCACCACCGGTTTGATGACTGAAATGGATTGCCCCATCTGCCCAGGACCCTGGCAGGACGGAGAGCGGTCGCGTGCGCGTTTGATCTTCCAACTTGAACACGCCGATCATCCTGTTGTCACACTCATCCCAGCTCCCTACACACTCGACGCCTCTCTCCCGCCCGTTATCGCAACGCACGTACACCCGAGGGGGCTGGTGACGGCTATGTGGCGCCTTACGGCAGCGCTTGAAGCCACGTTTCCCTTCTTCCCTCGTATCTACGCTTCCGAGCCGAAATATCCTCATTTCCTTCAATATCGACCAGCACATTATCCGCGGTCGCCGAAAACTGATCCCTCCTTTCGTCCTGACCTAGGGCTCTCTTTTCGCCACTCCCGACCCACCTGGCGTCGAGGACGATCGCCCAGGTAGCAGACACTTTATCCCATTCGTCGGCCATATGTTCGCCCCCAGCCCCGATCGCCTTGCGGTGGCGTTCGGTGGCCATAAACAAAATATTCTCCGTGAACAATGAATGAAGACGAATAGGTAACTTACATGAAACGCCCTTTTTCCTCGGGCGTGGACCTATAAAAACGCCCCTCTGCCGGCGTCTTCCTTCCTCGTCAATCACACACTCGCAGTCTCGTCGTCTCCTGTCGTCCAGCTTCGTCCTTTCCTCACCACTCTCGTTCATACTCTCCTCCATCTCGTACGAGACATGAGTTTGAGACTAAAAGCGCACCACCGTGTACGCATCCCTATCGCATCCCTCGCCTCCACTCATCCTGGCACACAGAACCCCTCCACGCGTTACCGCCCCTCCGCCTACAGATTCGAGCTCGACTCGGACTCGTCGTCCATGTCGTCCGTCACCTTCGACGACCCGTCCACCAAATGGTGGGCGTGGTGTTGTTTCTGTATCTGTTTCAGGGGCTGGTGATAAACTGGATCGGCGGCGCGTCGGTGCTGGCATAATGTCCGCGGACATGAAAGGTGAGCGTACCTTTTCCTGGTTCTTCTTCACGCTGACGACGCTATCACTGGTCGTGTGACTATCACAAAAAGCGCCATAACACGGGGTGTTATACCTTGCGATAGGCAGACGTTGAGATACGGCATCGGAAGCTTTTATCAAAGGACGCGTTGTACATTATTCGTTGTATTTCGTAGCCCCAATTTTCTGTTTCTCGCCGACAAACGGTCACACGACAACGGGACGCTCGCATGTGAGAACACATCCCAAAATGGGAGGCTGCCGTGTCAGAACGATACATGTTATTGCAAGTAGATACGACGCGAAGAAAGCAAACGACAAATCACAGCAGCGAGACATTCAGCCGAGATACGCACCGTTCCCGGAAACATGATCGTTCCGGTCTGATAGATAACAACAAGAAATCATAAAGAGTGACAGAGACCAACAGAAAATAAATAAATATGCATTTCAAAATGGCCTTTACCTCTCATGCACAAAAAAAGCCCGTGCTTGCTCCCCAACATCACCCACCGTTCACCGCTTGGGGGCGTAGAGCTGCGTCTTCAACCTCGCATTCTCGGCGTGCGCCGAATTGAGCTCGTCCATTAACGCAATCTGTTGCATCTGCCCTGAGGCCCGCATCGCATCCACCTCCTCTTGCGCCTCCCGCAACGATTTTTGACATGTGTCCAACTGGGCTTCGAGCTGCTTCCGCACCGTCTCGGGCGCCGAGACGACCTCTTGTGCGAGCGCGAGCGTCTTGGCGGTCAGGGCCGCGTTAGCCTCCGTGAGCTGTCGACACGTCTCCGCCTGCTCGGCAGCATGGCTCTCCAAGTCCCGCTTCTCCGCGACGGCCCGATCCACGGCCCCTTGCAGTCCCTGGATCTCGTCCGCCCTGCGTCAGCCGTCAGCAACCGTGCCCCATTTTTTTTCCTAAGCACACGTACAATGCAGCGTGCTTGTGTTGCAACGCCACGTTTTGGTCGTCGAGCGAGGCGACCTGCTTTTGATACATCTCCAGCGCGGCGTTGCTGTCCTCGGCAAGCTTCTGTGCACGCTCGGCATTCTTTTTGAGTAAATCGTGCGCTTGTGCATAACGAATCAGGCGTTCGATCAGCGCACGGTCATCTATTACCAGGGCTTGCACGCGGGCAACAAAAACCTCGAGGGAGAATGCGCCACCGACGGCCGCTTGGGGCGATTTTGGGTCATAGAGCGCCTTGAGCGCACGCAGGTCCATGTCCGACAGGGAGGGTAGACCTGTCCGAGATGGGGCGCTGCCTGGACTGGACGTGGAAGGCTTCGGGTGATGACGCGCCGCGCCGAGTTTGGCTGAACGCAGTTCAGGGGCAGGTAAGACGGCCCAGACAGACTGCAAGCGCGCAACGACGTCGGCGACATCGCCTTTATACTCGATCGGTGGACCGGTATAGACAGATGGTGCAGTTAATTCCTGAAAATGGAAATGGATTTTAGTGTCAAGGCGAATGTGAATGGATCGGAGGGGGCAACCTTCACCCGGGTACCCAGGGCGAGGGCTTCCCGTTTTGCATCGTCTCTTTCGTGGTGTGATGCCTCGAGTTCTGCCTGAAGCTGAGAGAGTAATTCCTCCCGGGAATCACCGTGCTCTCTTATGACCGCAGAGAGATGGTCGAGATGGGCTCCAACTGCCTCCAATAGACCCTGCAAGGATAGATCTCCGGATGGGTGATCGACGTGGTGGAGCTGCATGAGCATGTGAAGCATCTCGACTGCACCAGCCAATTCGGCCCGGGCTTCGCCACCTCCTCTGAGGTCATCCTCCATCACAGCCTTTTCTGCCAGCCAATGTGCGCGTGCCTCGTGATACTCTCGCTGGAGAGCTGAGAGGGCCTCGTCCTTTTTCTGTACGTCCATGTCCGCCTTTTCCCGAATGGAAGCGAGCGTCCTCTCCATTTCCGTCACCTCGCTACTCTTTTCTTCCAGCACCTCGAGTCGTCTTTCGAGCCGTTCCACCTCTCTTTCTCGTGCTGCCAACTTTTGCTTGTCCTCTTCCCACTGGGCTTGCTCCCTCGTCAGCGCGTCGCAGCGTGCTTGCAGCTGTTCTAGCCGGGGTAGCTCATTTTCGAGTGCATTGACCGTGTCCTGTGCATTCTGGAGCTCCATGCTCATCGAGGTCCCCATTTGTTCCTTTTCCAAACGTAAATGTGAGAGCTCGCGCGCCAGTTGAGCATTTTTCTTGTTCGCGGCATTGAGTGACTTGGTAGCGGCACGCAAGTTGGCCTCGAGGGCAGCGACGTCGGACGTCGACAAGGGTGACCTGGGTATGAGTGCGTCCGCGTGACCCGCAAACAAGTGGGCCCCGTCAAATTTGGATGGGGTGGAAGTGCCGGAGCTGCGGTTCGAGGTGGTGGCTTTCGGGGCGTCCGGTTCAGACACGATATGGAGCTCCATCTTGTGGACGGAGTACCCGAGCACGCCGGCGCGGTGTTCGAGCAATTTTTGATAGACCTCGCTCGTGCGCGCCGACACGCGCCAGAATTCCTTCTGGGCTGCATCCACTCTGCGCTCGGCGGTGTCGAGCTGTTCCTCGGACTGTTTCGAGACCTTGTTGTGCGCTGCGGTCACCTTGACGAGCGACAGCGCGGCGTCGCGCATCTTGGTCTCGAGCCCGAGTTTTTTCTGCGTGGAGGCCAGGCGCAGCTTGAGGACGTGGTGCTCCTGGAAGCCCTGTTAAGCAGGGGGTGGACATGGCGGATGCAGATGCGCACGCACCTGCTTGAGTGCGTCGACTTGTTCCGCGCTGAGAATGTCGCACGCACGGCTGTCGACGACCGCTTCGCTGGTGAGCAGGCTCATGAGGAGCTCATCCCGAGCGGTGAGGCCCAGCGGGGGCACGTCCGGGAGTGGTTTCTGGAACGATGAGCCGGGGCTGAGGCCGTTCATGTGTCGTAACTAGCAAAATTAGTACCGTTATGTAGCGTTTTGACCATGTCCTTCACCTTTCAATGGCCCCGATTTTCGGACCAGTTCCACTCCGATGCCATCCAGATGCTCAACAACGCGCTCAACAAGGGCGACAAGCCACCCATCATTGCAGACAGGATCGAAGTCGTCGAGCTCGAGATGGGCACCCAGGTTCGTCTAAGTGCCTGTCATATCCCATGACGTTGAACGTACGACCCCACCAGCCCCCCGAGCTCGAAATCCGAGACATTGGCGATCTCACCGTGGACCAGTTTCGCGGTATCTTTCGCCTCACGTACGCGGGCGACGCCCACCTCGTCCTTAAAACCAAAGTGCAGGTACGCGCGCGGTCGTGCATTACCCGGTACCAGAACTCGGTTTGACGCACGTCCAAGGCAAATCCCCTGAACCACAAGCAGCCCGACATACACCTCATGACCGGCTCCAGAGGCATGCTTGCGGCGCGCGAGCCCCTCGCCGTGCCCATGCTCCTCCGCCTCTCCCACTTCCGTCTCCACTCGTACGTCGTCCTCGTCGTCTCCAAGCACAAGGGCATCACCCTCGTATTCAAAACCGACCCGCTCCAAAACGTGGACATCAACAGCACCTTTGACTCGATCGCCGTCATCCAGAATTTCATCCAGCGCGAGATCGAAGGCCAGCTCCGCCAGATGTTTAGGGAGGACCTCCCCGGCATCATTCACCGCCTCAGTCAGCAGTGGGTCCAGGCCAAGGTCGAGGCGCCCTATCTCGACGCTCGGCCACCGTCGGACACCCGCTCCGTTTCTGCCATGTCAGTCGACAGCCTGGCGCGCAGGACCACCCGAAGCGCGCCACCCACGTTCCACCTCACGGACGACACCGATCCCACGTACGGCCTCCGTCCAGAAGGCCTCCCCGCGTTCGCCAACTTTGGCCGCCTGTTCAAACAAAACAAGGGTCTCGCCGGCCTCACAGAAGAATCCGAATACGACGTCGACGACGATGAGTCCGCGCTCGACGGCACCACAGACACCCCGTTTTTCCACTCCACCTCCAGCCACATCGACACCGACACGCCCCCGACAGACCCTTCCCACTCCAGCCGCCCATCCACCCGCCGGTTCTCCGCCTCCTCGTCGTCCTACCTCGACGACGCAGACCCCATCATCACCGTGAACAACACGCTCCACCAGCTCTCGACGCTCACCAGCTCCAACCACACGTTCTCCCCCTACACCCGCTCGCTCGCGCATTTCGCGGTGCGCAGCGCGCCGCAGACGCGCAACACACTTGTACGTGCTCCACCGGAACGTCGGCCCGTCAAGGCGACGCGGAAACGGACCCACCGCATCGGCGGCAAGGTACCCGAGGAGACACGCACGCGCACGCCTTCGCCTTCACCGCCCCCTTCTGAGTTTGATCCGTCCGAGATTGATAGATATTTCCGGGCGGGCGATGATGCGAGCGTGGATGAGCAGGACGCGGATGTACCGGGCGCTATGCCTCGGTATAGAACGCCATCCCACGGTTCGGGTGCTGCAGCACGGAGAGAACGGACAGACATTTGGCATATAGACTAGACACCACGGTCCGTGTGCTTTATGTATATTCCCCACTCTGTTGTCGATGGTCGCGAGCACGGAGTGTACACGATTGTAAAGACCATGTATGTATGTGACGATCACCTTGTGTTATTTGTACAGAGCATTATAACTTCGAGAGTAGGTACCGAGACCCCGAACCTCAATTCCTGCGGGCACAACACACATCTTCAACGAATTTACACCAACAAATCAAAGTTGGGCGTCTCATGATCGGTCACCACATTGCTCGGTTCAACCCCCAAATCACAGCCAGAAGAAGTGCCCGGATCCTATCCGACCGTGGCCTTGAACCCCTCAGGCTCCGTCCTGCCGTGGTGTCGTTCAGTGCCGGATCACGCAGAGCTGTACAGCCCTTGATTCAGAAACCCGAGGAAGGGCCACCCCGCGTTCGGCCGCGCGTCGTTGAGCATCGAAATAAGGGACGGAAAACGTGGGCATGGCGTACGAGGTCCCAACGAGGTCCCAACGAGGTCGGCCGCCTCGCCTTGGTAAACGATCCGAAACTGCAAGGCTTACCTGGCGACAACTGCGGAATCCTGTGGAAGTGGTAAAAGCGGAGGGATGCGGAATGGAACGGGTTTACGCGGCCGTTGCTACACAGTCACTGGGCGTGTTCAGATGGCGTTTTAGGGACGTGGAAGGATGCGTCCAGGTTCTGAACCCCCTTGTAGGTACTGGGGGCGAACATCTCCACATAAGTGGGCATGCCGTATTCTTGTAGAAGCCGAATGATGGCAGCTGATCAGCATGACGGATGACACGCATAAAAAAACGGTGCACACATAGTTGCTGAAGGTTCCCCCAGAGAAGTCTCGGGGATGTGATTCGTACCCCCACAGTGGTTACGTTCAAGAGTGCCAGAATGTGCCGCATGCCCTCTATTCATCAACCCACTATTGCCACGAAGCAATGGATTCAGTCAGGGAGCGGTCTTGTTTTTACCATTGTTAGGAAAGCATTTTGGGGTTGCTGGTTCCGCTTCACCGGATGAGAATATGATACAAATGCTGCATACCCCAAGAGTGGAAAGACCACCGTAGACACACCTGGCAGTATTGTCTCAGGGTCAGTGCTTGCCAACCGAATAAAGAAAAATGACCTACTTGTTTCATCGTCGCTGCGGCTTGTGAAGCCTGTCTGGAGACAGCGCGTAGTCTAGCCACTGGTCAAAGCAGTCAGACAGTCATGTGTGAGCGGGCGTTGGCGTATGACTTACTGGTATCGTTCAGAGTGAGGGGACTAGGAAAACAAGAGGCAGTGAGCCAGTCATCGAGTAAAATGTTGCAGGTGTCAAGTATTTCGGTCCAAAAGTAATCTGATTTCTACAGAAGCTTCCCTTCCGGCAGCTGTGTAGCTCCGATTGCTCAAGCCACATCAGCAAGTAGAGTCGTAGCGCGCGTTATCTTACCGTTTACAGGGACGAAAGTATAGTTGGAACCGTGTACGTCCGGGTTTCTCCATCTTGAAAAATTGTTGCTGATCCTCATTGTTGGCATACTGCTCAAGGTAAGCGATGAATCGATGAAGTGCCGTAATTTCTTTGCCAAGGGTATTTAGTTTTGCCTTGCCACGCTTCTTCCGGGACGGCCCGTTCATCTCCCGTTCACATAGCGCATTACCATTTTCCGATCAAACTGCACAAAAGGCCTCGACTTACGGGAACGCATCCCTTGCCCGAGCCTTGCACCTTGAGTATATCGAGGCGGGTCACGTACGTCCATTTCTTTTTGGGCCATTCCTTGCATCGCGGAGGTGAGGTTGAAGAATCACATCGCGGATCACTCTCGATCACGAGCCTTGCGGCTTGAACTCGCCTTCCAAGGCGTTTAACCATGCATCTTGTGTATTGCATTCTGTACAAGGAATGAGACCACATGAGCCGAATAGACGGCGTTTTTCTCAGGATCATGTCTGTTCCTAGACTTTCCCCAAAAGCATCTCCAATGCATGATCTTTCGCAGGCGATTTCAGTAGGACGTAGAAGAGATTCGGCTCGACCTCAGGACGCCACGAGACGGCTGTCGCGAGCTCCGGACATCCCAATTATTCAAACGAATGTTGCAGGTAACGTGCTCCAAGTATGTATGTGCGGCAGTTTCTGAGAGAAAGCAGGTGATCCTTGCTGTTGGAAACCGGCTAAATGGGTCGTCGCTCCGAAGAAGTGCCTGTGGGTTCCGTCTGGGAGCTCTACTCAAGGTCACTTTGGCATCGCTGGGTGGGGAGATGGGTGACTAAACGAAGGACAGATAAAGGAAATGATGACAGCGAAAGCAACGTCCGACTGTCCGACCGTGTTGCATTATGTCGCCCGAGTGTTGCTTTGTACGGAACTCAACCTCTTTATTGACGAGTTGCCGAGCATGGAGTTTGCGGCTTGGAGTCAGTCCTACTCTCCCCGATGTTAGATATCGCTCATGTGTTTTAGTTTCCTTTCATACAGTGTCTCAAGCAGTTCAGTCTATGATCTTGTCGTGTGCCAAAATCGAGGCGGAGATATGGTTGATGAAGCAACTCAAACACCCGTCTGCAGACAACCAGTTTTAAAAGGTTATATAGGTAAGGTGAACACATTAATTCTCCACACATTCAATGTCACTATCCCTGGGAATTCATCCTCCCAGGCTTGGGTGTAATAGAAGCATTGAAAGATTTCACTACTTCTGTGGAGAATGACCTGTGGTCCCTGTTCAGTTATTATGGAGAGATGTTTGATGCTCCAGACAGCTTGAAGGTGGAAGACCCCTTTGGGATGGTTTGTTCATTTTTGCTATTGCTTCAGGCACATTCATGACGATGAATTCCCCTGGCAATCTATATGCTTGCAGAGGGCTGCCATTGACATTGCACTACCATGCATGTATGCATTACTGTCTGCATCAGATGACAGGGCATTTGATGCAGACAAGATGCAAGACTCAGCCATGTTAGCCTGGACCACCAAAGATGTGTGACTGATGGCAAATGACTTGCTAGCACTGCCCTCAAGGCATGAATGCTGGTGGACTATTTGGCATGATGATCTCAATGAGGCCCTGCTCATGTTGTAGGATTGACAGACCTGGGGGCAGCAGAGCCTATTATCATCCATTTGGGTACTGTTGAACAAGATGTTTGTCAATGGTCAGCAAGATGGATGGGTAGAGCTGCAGTTGCTACCATGATGCCTATGAATGTAATGTTGTGACACTTTCTTCTTTGATCAGTACATATCTAATCTTTTGTGTGTGTGTTGGGATTGATGTGACCTTTATGTATGAGGTCAAAACCATCATTGAGTCAGGTGGGTCCAGAGGTACAAGCTACCACATTGCTATAGGCTATTCAGTGGGCATTTGTTGTCACATTGACTGATGTAGACCAAGAGGACATCAAAGAATCTCTACCTAGAAGATGTCTAGCCACACAATAACATATGATAGGTGTCAGAACCTCAAGCAATTCTAACACTGCCCCTTTTTTTTTTCTTGTGGACACTTGTGAATATTGTGTGTCCAACAGTGGAAGATGCTGATTAGTAATGGTTGTTTCTGTGGTATGTATGTATGCCCTCTTTGCTCTTGGAGTGATCCAAACCTTCCTTGACATGAGCATCCATTTCTGAACATTCTCCATGGCCTCCAACCAGAAGACACAGTGCTGACATTTCAAGAGGCCATTAATATCAATGAGTATCATCACAGTCAATAGTAACCACACCAGCAGAAGGACATTATTGGGATTCCATGCTATCTGCTTAGTCACAGGGAGGAGTGATACATATGTACATACTGTAATTGAGCTTGGAGTTGGATATGGACAGTGTAGACCAGGTTGTGGCACTTGCTACCTATCCACCCTAGGGGTGGGATGGTGTTATGCTTGGTCTGGGTAGGAACAAGCATAGGCTCAAAGAACTAGAATGTAGGGTCAAGGGTTTGAGGTAGCGACGAGGGACTTGCCACTAGGGTCAAGGGTTCTGCCTGCTAGGATGTATAGCAGGTGGTTCAAGGGTAAGTCTGCCTACTGAGGAGGTAGCAGCGAGTTACGATGAGGGGATGAAGGGAATGAGGTAAGATTGAGCAGAACTAAGCTAGAGTACAAGGGACGAAGTACTTAGGCTTATATACTGCGCAATGGAAGGTCATAGAAGGTCATGGAACAACTATGACTAAGCAAAGAAAGTTCAAGAAGAAAGAGAAGCAAAGATAACAAAGATAAGGGTGTGCAATGAACACGTTGCATGCTCTAGAGCACTCTATCAAAGTAGAATCATTGGGTTAGGCCGATGATGACAAGCATGAATGACAAAGAGAAAAGAATAAGGGCAAATTGTAACAGATGGCACTGGATGAAGCATTTGACATGTAGAAAACTTAGTGTGAAGCACCAAGGCAAAAACTGGCTGTACTGCCACATCAAGAATGTTGTTCTTAGCATGATGTGAAGTTGAAGAGGTGACTAGGCAAACTAGATGGGCTGATACAGTGTATAGGGCATGCAGTGGAGAGTTTTTGTGGAAAGGAAGAGGGAGGCATCTGGGACAATGTTGGGATTCATGGTATCATGATGTCAAGTTGTTTGATTTATGTTATGCTTGGTCTAGGTAGGAACAAGCATAGGCTCAAAGAACTGAAACGTAGGGTCAAGGGTTTGTGGTATCGATGAAGTACTTGCCACCAGGGTCTAGGGTTCTGCCTGCTAGGACGTATAGCAGGTGGTTCGAGGATAAGTCTGCCTACCAAAGAGGTAGCAGCGAGTTATGATGAGGGGATGAAGGGGAATGAGGTAAGATTGAGCAGAACTAAGCTAGGGTACAAGGGATGAAGTACTTAGGCTTATATACTGCACAATGGAAGGTCATAGAAGGTTGTGGAACAACTATGACTAAGTGAAGAATGTTTGAAAGGAAAGGAGAAGTAGAGATAACAAGATAAAGGTGTGCGACAAACATGTTGTATGTTCTAGAGCACTCTATCAAAGTAGAAACATCAGGTAGGGTTGATGATGACAAACAGGAATGACAAAGGAAAAAGAATAGGGGCGAATCGTAACAATTTACCTTCATTCTAAAACTCTTATTCATGTTTGTACACAAGGCCAAGCCACTGTTACTCTGGTCTGCACAATAGCTATGTATTTTAGTTCATCCCAAACCTCTAAGTCAAGTATTATGTATTTCCATTCAATATTTAATATATATAATAAAATTATACCACATCCACCTACATGACTTTTTTACTGCTTTGGGCAGTCCCATGTCTTGTCTTTCAGAAAACCATGCAAAAATGGCAGTGCAATGATCACTCTTTCCAATTGCAAGTGCTACTGCACACAACTATTTGAAATAAACCAATAGACCCCTCTCCTTGTTGCTGGCCATATCCACCTGTTGCAATGTTCATGGTACACTTGGTTTATAAAATGAACAAAGCTTCAAGTATGATGAAAGAAAGATTTCAAGAATAAAGGTATATTATGTACTACTTGAATGTGAAGAGATAGAGGAACTTCTCAAGTGGGAATACTCACTTGGAGATGTGTGGTCTGAGGACTGTTCAGGTCTCACTAGAGTAGAATGATCTTATATTCAACTCTCTACAGAATAGGGGAGTGTTACGCTTGGTCTGGGTAGGAATGAGCATAGGCTCAAAGAACTAGGATGTAGGGTCAAGGGTTTGAGGTATCGATGAAGTACTTGCCACTATGGTCAAGGGTTCTACCTGCTAGGACATATAGCAGGTGGTTTCGAGGATGAGTCTGCCTACCAAAGAGGTAGCAGCAAGTTACGATGAGGGGATGAAAGAGAATGAGGTAAGATTGAGCAGAACTAAGCTAGGGTACAAGGGATGAAGTACTAGGCTTATATACTGCACAATGGAAGGTCATAGAAGGTTATGGAACAACTATGACTAAGCAAAGAATGTTCAAAAAGAAAGGAAAAGTAAAGATAACAAGATAAGGGTGTGCGACGAACACGTTGTATGTTCTAGAGCACTCTATCAAAGTAGAAACATTGGGTAAGGCTGATGATGACAAACGGGAATGACAAAGGAAAAAGAATAGGGGTGAATCGTAACAGGGAGCTTTGCTCTCCTTTATATACAACATGTAGGATGTATGTACTTATTTGTACTATTCTATAGTATTCTATCCAATAGGAATACTAGTTCCATTTCAAATGAATAGTGTAAGCTATCATGTAAGCATGGGGAATGTTCTACAATATTTTATAAGGTTCTATCACACAGGACAAGACAAACAACTTTTTCAATGAACCTGAGAACAGGTTAGTATGTACCACAAGAAGAAATATGAGGAACAGCTCACATGTGTCTCACAATATCCTTTTTTCAGTTGAAAGAGTGTGAGAAAGTAGGAGAGTTCAAACAGTTGATGTATTACATAAGGATTCCCATCCCCATGAGTCACTAGATAGGGAGTGGAATTATTCTGGCTGAGAAAACCCTCCCCCACTTTGTGGGAGTTGGGGATAATATGGATTGATCCTATTGATCCTATTTGATCCTATCTGGTCTAGACTCTGATCCTAATTGATCTGATGTCATGTGATTGGTCATGTGACCATTAGTCATGCTACATTCTCAACAAAAGAACCACAGGAGATTTGATGCTTTTGCCCATTAGGTCTGTTTTCTGAGTCCAATAAAGACA
>JBBPUI010000422.1:0-21669 GCA_038094615.1 Heimioporus aff. retisporus
TACTTCCGAGGCGGCCGATGTCGCGGACCCTCCTTCGTGGGCTAGCCCCAGTGGAATGACTGACGAGCCACAGGCTGAGCCGGTGTTCATGCCAGAACCAGAGCCAGCGTCGTTCCCGCCACCTGCCAGCGCACCAACAGATGCGGAGTCGCCACCAATTGTCGAGTCCGGTCACGCGGAGCCTGTGCATGAATCGGAGTCCCCGACACCCAGTGCCCCTATCACCGCTGAAGAGTCAGAAGTCCACACGTCCTCAACCCTGGCTCCCATACCTACTGCATCATCGTCGAGAGCTCCCCCCGTCGAAGAGGAACCTACTGTCCCCCCGACCCAACCGTCACCGTCTAAAATTACCGTTCCCGCAGCCTCAGCCTCACCTCCTCCTGCAAAGTCATTTGATGACGATGAAATCGACCTGGACGCTTTCTATGCTGAATTAGGACTCGACGAGCCCCTAGGGAGCTCTGATGGCACGCAAGAGTACAACGCATCGCCGCCCGCCGAATCCGACGACGAAAAGGCGGAGCGGCTCCGTCTCAAGGCAGAGGACGTCGCGCGCAAGCGTGCAGACATCGAAGCACGCCACGCCAAGTGGGAGACCGAGCTGGACGCCCAAATGACGCGCGGCGCCTCCCAGCTCGAGAGTCGATTGACGGACATGCGCGCGGCGGCGGCGGCCGAGTTGGCCGCTTCCCACGAGGTTCGGGATGCGATCGAGGAGCTCGTCGACGAGGGCGAGAAATACATTAAAGGGGCCGAGGTGTATCTCAAGAGTCTCAAAGGGGAAAATCGGCGATCGGAGGAAAAGCTGGCGCTTTGGGATCGCGTCGCAGAGCGTGTGGGCGACAAGTTCAACGAGCGTCTCTCTGCCACGGAAGGGGTCGTGAACGGGTGGTACGAGATCGTGCTCGAAAAGGAGCTCCAGGCGGTGAGTGAACAAAAAAAAAAAAGACCAAAAAAAAAGAGAGATGAATCTGATGTCCGCTCAAAATGCTACAGGTCGCCACTGTTACTGCCGAAGTGCGTGAGGTAGCAGAAAAAGGCCAGTTGGACCTGGTGCTCGACTATGCATCGTTGGACGACGTGACGTATAAGGACTGGCAGAGATACCACGGGTTGATAGCAAGTGAGCACCGGCCTACATAACTCAACAACCACGTAACTGCCGCTGATGGTGCCTATCGCAGCTAGCGAACGATATGCTAACGAAGCTGCCTCAATTCAAAACGGCACGCATCCCGAGGTGGTGGTAGCCAATCCGGTAGCCGCGATCTTGCAAGACCTCGCGTCCGAAATTCAGGATGTGGTGATTGGGTTTGAAACGCGATTACGTCGGATAAAGCGAGACGGCGAGCGTGCGTTCAGCAATCATTTGAATGGATTTGCGCAAAAGGAAGAAGAAAAAGGGTCTTCGGCCGATAACGAAGCGGAAGCGAACCCACAGGTTTCCATATTACCTGTGCCACATCAACCACGTGAGGAGGAATTCATTCCTCCTGTCATCCTCGGACGCAGTCGGGAGGAAGTGATGGAGGCGCTGAGCAAGGTTGAGCCGGTTGAGGAAGGAGAGGGTGTGGTGGGCGGCTCAAATGTTGAGGCAATGGCAGCGGCATCCCACCTCGACGAACGGGAAATAGAAGGTGGCGCAGCGATTGACCATACGGAGCTGTGACGGGTCCATGCTATGTTTGATAGACGTTTTCGATTTGGATATGATGTTTATGCAACGACTACGAATATGTTTGTTTTATTTTATTTTTTTCTTTCTGCTCTTTTTCCCCCCGTCCGTCAACGTCAGGACTTTGGTTGAGATTGGGTTGCTTGATCGGTGGCGGGGACAAGCGTGCATGAGAAGAGACGCGGCTTCCCCACCATTCCCCCAACCACCACCAGGGTCAATACCTTCAGGGTGGGTTGTCATGAGCGCTCGTGGCATTAGCATGGCCTCCACGCTACCGAGAGAGCGACCAGATCCCTGGCTTCCGGGACGCAACCGACGGACCCTAGACCTGGTGATCAACCTGTGGGTTTTTCCCCTCGCCAAACACGCTAGGGGCGGATGACAACACCGAGCGGGGCTGTGTGCAACCCCCAAGGGTGCGACGCATCAAACTTTGAGGTAGCGCACCGTCCAACCCGTCGTCTATTGTCTTGTTGCTGGTACCCTCGTTGTCGGGTCCAGAGTCATCCCAGTAGTTCCGCTCGCGTACCTGTCCCGTGTCACATGAGTGTATACAAACCCAGGTACGAGATTGCCTCCGTGTAGTGACACCCGTCGCCTACAGCCCCCGCCAATGTCGTGACGTGGATACGTCTGAGAGCGCACGCGCGTATTTGGAGCCTTTGAATTGGCGATCTAGAAGTCACTACACCGATCTAATGAGCCGCGTAAGGATTAGCCTGGAGGAGCACTTTTGGAAATTAATGGGGAGCATGTGCTCGCTTGAAACGGAAACAATCAATCGTATATAGCATAGAATTCAGAACGGTGATACAAATGGGATGTTAGGGGTAGTGCAGAGGCGGTGAAACTGGGGAGAAACTCGGAGGGACGGGGGTAGGGTATGACATATCTGGAATTACTCAGCGCCTGTCACCTCATCGTCCTCTGTCTTCCACCGGAGATTGGATTCGTAAAACATGATCAACTGACACAGAAACGGCATCAACAAGGAGTGCTTATTCCCAGGCGAACACAAACCTTTTGAGGGAATTTTTCGGCGCAAAGACGAGAATTCTCCCGTGCACGCTGTTTGTCCGCTTTCCTACAGGTCGTGTGAGCACCCACGAGACGGGACAAAGGGGGACGACACACAAGGTGAAGAACACAAAGAGTTCGCCATCGGGTTCGCGTTCGACAGTGTCGATCGTTTCTATGAGATCTTCCCAACTAGGGACCTTCATGTGTTTCGACATGCTACTGATTGCATCCCCATCGTCAGACTCTGGCCTGGATTGCTTGCGGGCAACACCGTTGCTATTGCGAGCCTTTTTCTTGACTCTCTGCTCATCGTCCTCCTCATCTCGAGTCTCTGATGGCAACCCCTCCTTCTTGGGTCTGCCACGTTTCTTTGCAGCTTCTGGCTCAGCGGACGACTCTACATCAACAAGCGACTTTCTTGATGGCTTTTCGACAAGCTTTGGCTTTGGTTTGACGGGCTCCGACTTGCGGGGGCCAATCTTATTCTTCTTCTTCTCGGCCCAAAAGCGGTCGATGAGTTCCTTTGCATTCCTGGGAGAGTTGTAAGCGCGTCGAGCACGGAAAGTGAAAAAAAAGGACGCGTACCCAGCATCCTGTTCGTCGACCCAGCTGTTATGTTCCTCTCCATAGTTCTTCCACTTGACGAAATAGCCCATACGGCCCTTGATGACGCGTCGCGGTCGGTGATCATAAGAGAATCGCGAGCAAGAGAGAGTGCTCACCCCGTGGAACTGGCCCTTCTTTGCATCGATTATGCGCTCAATTTCGTACTCTTCCTCCTCCTCCTCGCCCTCCTCCTCCTCTGCAGCAGTCTCCTCGGGCTCCTCGTTCGCATCCTGGACCACCTCGACGTCGGACTCGGAGGCCGTCGTTGCCCGTCGTTTCTTTGAAGCGTATGTCTTCTTTATCGACCCGGTGTGGACCCGCTCGCCTTCACTGTCAGAGGTCACTTCAATGGCGCGTGGCATAGCTGAATGACTGTCGGCGCGTTACAGCCAGCACAAGTCTAACAATGGCGCGTAGGTGGCAAGCGTGGGAATTCCATTCAACCCACAACGCCACCTTTGTGTCCAAATTAGGAAATAACACCCCCCGCAGATCGACATATGGAATGAGCGCTGTAAGCTGTGCGGTAGAGGCTGCACATGTCCTCACGGTGAAACCGTACCGGCCCCGCAGCCCGCATGCAGTGTTTGGCTGCCTGGCGACAACACGCCCGCCGTGGGCGGGGGCGCTCGCCGAGCTCCATGGTTGATGAGATTCGGACGCATGCAAACATTCGGCACACATGTTTTACCAGCGTAACTGCACGCCATAACAAATAGACTAGGGCTCCTATCTCCGCGACGGACTCGCACTCCGTCCACGTGCCTCTCTGCCTCGGCCCTTCTTTGGGCCCGAAGGTGGTGGCCGCACGAAGGCGTAGTCACACTGCACGAGCTGTTCCAGCAGAGGTGTCCCTGACGCGCCCTCGATGGCCGCCTGTGCCTCCGTCATGGTCTCGTACTCGACCAGTGCATAACCCTAATGTTGCAGCGCGTTAGGGCGGCACGCAGTGACACGACGGTCGGCCCGTACCTTGACGTAGCCAGTACGGCGATCAAGGTTGAGATGCAGGTTTTTTATTTCGCCAAACTCGGCGAACTTGTCCGTGACGTCCTCCTCCGTCGCCTCCTCGTGCACGTTGGTGACCAAGACGATCCAACCTTCGACCGCTGCGCCGTAAAACGGGCATCAATGGGGTGGGGGGGAAAAGTGCAAAAAGCGAGGCATACAGCGGGCAGCGCGGGTGTCGGCGTCCTTGAGATGAGCGGATTCGACTCTATCATAAGTTGCGTCTGCGTTTGCCGCGCCATCGTTTCCACCTGATGAAGCAGATGGGTGAAATGGAATCTTGGCGGAGACGACAACTCGCCTGCTGTGTTGTGGAAGCCTCTGCCTCTGCGCCTTACCGCGCCGGCGTTGGCAACTGAGAATTCGATATGAGTACACAGCCAACGTGCAGGTAGCGACGGACCGTCATCGATGTTCATTTCCTCGTCTGACATTTTTGATGTGGTCAACTCGATGTTTTGCGACAACCAAGTATCTCACGCTCCGGAGTGGCGGAATGTTTTAGCCCGGTCCGGTGCCGGCGCTCGGCCATAATTTTCCCGGCTGTTGCTAAGTGTGTCTCTGGGGGTCCAACTCAACGACATATGTGCTGCATAAAAAAAAAACTGCTATTCAGTTCCGTCACGTAACGCAACCTCAGCCTAACAGAGCTGAGCGATTGTGTCGGGTCCGGTTTTGAACTTGAAACTGCCAAGTGTTGTCTTTCTTTGCCTCTCCTCATGTCACTGACCCTGCCTTGTTTCCGCTCACGTATTCTCAGATTACATTTACTTTGACATACCATTCAGGCTCTCGCTTTCCCGGGTTTGAGGATACAAGTACCAAGGTACCTGACACCGCTTTGCGAATCGAGATTCAAACGTCACCCCACTGACATGATTACTCCCGCTTGAGCTTTCCGTCACCTTTCCTCTCACGGCGTCGCAACCGGGTCCCTAAGATCTCTCTCTATATGGTCGCGGGGACTGAACATTGTCAAAAAAAAACGTATTTAAGCACTGTCATGTCTCCGTCTTCAACATTCCTCCTCCTTGATCACTTCCAGTCTCATTTCCACCACGTGTTAACATGAACCCTATTCCTCTAATCCATCGCCCCTGCACCCTTTGTTGCAACCCCACCACTATGTGGTGCAGTCGTTGCCACACTGCGTGGTATTGCTCCCCGGAGCACCTCCAAAGCGTAACTCCCCTTTCGGTCACGCGACTTGTCGTATACTCACGCGGTGGCCCCCACCCTGCAGGACTGGCCGCGCCATCGTAAGGAGTGCATCCCCGTAGACCACGCGCAGAATTACAACATGATTGCCACTCCGCCGCCGGCGGAGCAGCAGTTGATCTCTGTATCTGCTATTCAGTTCAAACCCCAAGAGGGTCAGCATGCTCCTTGACGCGTGTATAATGAATGCCGTTAACAACATTCCATAGAACGCCCGTCCATCATTTCGGTCAACTGCCGGCCATCTCAAGTTCCGTCCCAGGGCATCTGCCCCCAGCCACTCGTTTCGGGCCTGTTCCCGGAGGGCGACCAGGTGGAGAGCATCGTCTTGACTCAGGGCCTCAACGGGGAGCCGCTCAGGTTCCCCCTTCACCTCTGGTACTCTTCCACCTCCTTGAAGCGTGCCAGCCCTGTCAATCGCGCCATCTACCATATTACGTCTGGCGCGGCCTCCAAGCAGTGGTGTGGCACCGTCGTCGTCCTCAAGTTCAACGGTTCGCGCAGGCAAGGTTACACCGATGCCGGATCCAACGATCTCCCCGCGCTCTCTGCTTACTTTCTTGCATACAAATAAACGCGTAACGCGTCCTAGTTTATGTGTAATTAACAAAGCTCGTGAGCAGATCTCTTCCGTCGCGTCGGTCGGATGCTAACACGGGTTTTCTACAGCGTGCTTAGACATCGTATATTATTTATTTATTTCGCTATCGACCCACCTTTGTAGCCTTTCTTTCTCCGATCCGTTTATCGTTGTTGAATACCAACAACTTGTCATCATAGTCTGTCTGTCCGTCGATATAGAAAGGGTTGTACCCTATTTATGCGTTATTATTGTTACCCGTGCGATGAAGAGCCCGCCTTGACGACAGGCGATCATTTTCATGTCATGAATTGGCACGACGGCGTCAGTGGCACGACATGGTGAGAGCTCATTAGACCTCGTGGAGCGTGAGTCAGCCACATGGCGGCAGTTGAGCCCGCTGTCAGATAACCAGTAATTGCCGCTGGACGGTGGCAATGCCTGCTGGGCTGGTTTTCGAAGTTACGTGCCCCACAAATATGCTGTATGATGTCGCGATCATGCTCGCAGTACTGCAGTTCCATGTAAGCCAGCCAAACCAGCGATGCTTTCGATATTTTACACAAAAGAGAGATCCGTTGGCGGCGACTTCCAAAGAGCTGCGTGACGAGACAGGTAGGACCATCAGATCGACATCGATGTCGACTCCATGGGCTCGATATCCGACGGTCGTGAACAAGCATTCGTTATACCGTGCAGTTGTTGAAACTCTTCACATAGGGCTGAACGCCAGCGTACGTGGCAATGATGGGTCAAATTCCATGGACACCGCGACAGATTGCGTGGCGTGTCATTCTATGGCCACGTCAATACGATGCGTGCAGGCCCCCTGAAGAAAATGTTGACAGATCGAACCTCTTCCCCCCACCTTAAGCCCACTACTTCGGTAGTGGGAATGTTAGGGATTCTTAGCTAATCCAAAAAGTTTACCTTTTCAACACATCACACCGACATCAATGATCTCCTTCGTCTCTTTTGACCAGCCAATAGATCGCACGTATCATGGCACCACGCGCCATCACCCAGACGTCGACGCGCTTATGGATGCCGACGATCAGGATGCGACTGGCCATAGGCTGTCCTATCCTGGCGAGACCATCACCTCCGCTCACGATTCCATGCGGTAAGTCGAATTCCGCACGCAGCACGATCGAAAAAGAAATATGGGCGGCAGTGGTCATGGAACCTACGTCGAGAAAGAGCAAGTCATTGCCTCCGTTGCTGGCAGCGTGGAGCGGGTCAATAAGTTGGTCACCGTCCGCGCCGTTCGTAGCAGGCAAGCACCTTTTCCATTCCGTCCCGTCTCCTCGTCACGACCCCCTATTTCTGGTATCCAAGGTACAATCCAGAGGTCGGCGATCTTGTCGTCGGGCGTATCACTGAGGTCCGTCTTACCGGATCTTGATGGAAACCCGCGTTAATTGACATCATTTTCCATGATTACATCTGTTTGGTATCTGATAAAAAAATATATGGTAGGTCCAGCCCCGTCGATGGAAGGTCGATGCGAATGGACGTCAAGAAGCCATATTGATGCTGTCGTCCGTAAACTTGCCTGGCGGTGTTCAGGCATGTTCGTTTCCTTCTCGCTTCGCCTCCGTCTCATGACGTTTGGGGGTTCACCCTTGTGGAATAGCGCCGAAAATTGGAGAGCGATGAGCTCCAGATGCGAACTTTCTTTGAGGAGGGCGATCTCTTGGTTGCAGAGGTCCAGGCCTTCTTCTCGGACGGTGCCATGTCATTGCACACGCGTTCGCTCAAGTATGGAAAGGTGATGTTTACAGGTTGTCTCGTACTCTTTCGCTCACGGGTCTTTTTAGTTGCGAAACGGGCAATTGGTTGTCGTTTCACCTGCCTTGATTCGGCGACTCAAGTCACACTTTATTTCGCTGCCCTGCGGAGTGGATTTAATTCTTGGTTTAAATGGTTTTATTTGGGTTAGCAAACACGTTCAAGATGGTGACCGTGGAGAAGAAGGATTCGATGCACAGGCCGTTTACTCCAATAAGAATGACGTGAGCATCACTTCTCCGCTCCATGGACTCCTGATAACTTTACTTGGTTTTCCCAAGGACATTGATGCTGCAACGCGTACTGCTATTGCACGTGTCAGCACCATCATTCGCCTCTTAGCCGATCATTTTGTACCGTTGACAGACACGCGCCTTTTGGAAGCGTACGATTGGGTGATCGAACAGGGGGTAGAAACGAAAGATCTCGTTTTTGGAGATGTGGGAGATGCGCTCGTAGCCGTGGTAGCTAGCGACAGGTAGTATTCTACACATCGTCGTCATCGCCGTTCGTTGCTCTTTCTTCGTTGTCACTTCCTTCGTGCTCGTTCTCGTCGTGGTCGGTGCTATTCGCTTCCTCATCCTCGTCCTCCTCTTCTTCTTCCTCTTCGTCGTCGTCGTCATCGTCGTCATCCTCCTCCGCCGTTTGATCCGCCACATCCGCTGGCTGCGGAGGTGGTTGGGGTGGTGGGTGATGGTGTGCCTGGCCAGTTGCTACATTGGCCAACTTCCTTGCCTCGGCTGCACGCTTCATCTCTTCTTTCTCTTCGTCGACAGGAAGCAACCGCTCCAAAGCAAGATCTTTCCAGCGCAACGCACCGTTTACGCCACCACCGCCGTAACCCATGTCTTCAAACAGGGCCCGAGAGGTGGGATCGTACGGCGGTCTTGGTCGCGCGGCCGGATGTTTTGTGTTTGTCGGATTACCATACGGATAAGAAGGGTGGACCTGTGAAGGCAGGACTGGCGACGTCCCGTCCGTCAACGTGGAAAGCGATGCAAACCAGGGAGACCGCACCATCAGAATCGTCGGGGTTTGGGGGTATCATATGTGCGGGGATGTCGAGATCTAGAGTGCAAGGTAAAGTTTGACGGCAGCCATGACAGGGGCCAAGCAAGGATGCCGCACCGTCGTCAGACATTTCGCCTGAGACATATTCAAGGCTATCGATCGTGTCAATGACCTTGAGGTCATGTTCGGTCATGTGTAGGTAACAGTATGTGAGATCCTGCCAGGTCGGTCGGTTACGGTGAGTGTGTGTGAGAGGCGTAGAGATGGCTGACTGTCATGGTGGCACCTTTCGAGAGACTCAGCTGCCGGCGTCCAGTTGTGCACCGGCGATCTGTTCCTGATGGGTCCAGGACTGTCAGTATGGTCCAGTCATGGTCCAGAGGGCGCCCATACCACGTAACGAGTCGGTGCGCGCACTACCGGTGTTTCCCGTGCTTGACCAAATCAGCCTGATCGTTTGATCAGCCGTGGTAGTAAGGAGCCCCAAAGTACACACCAGGGTCGTACACATATGCTCGTGTGAGTGGCTGTGTCTTTGTGGTGGTCGCTGAGTTTCACTAATCCTGGAAGTGAATGAACTCGATGCGATTAAATTCTGCCCCGGACAAAGTGATTATGACAAACTTTGAACAGGTTTCTGGCCTTCTTTGGCTGGTTGCTCTCCTCGACCAACGCGCGTCTCCGTCGAGCACGATCCGGCCGGCTTTCAAGCCTCACTGCGGATCACGTAGTGCATGCTGTGTTTTTCGCAGAGATGTCCCCAGCCCTCCCCTACGTGTCCTTTGTCATGCATCTTTTTTTTTCTTCATTTGCAAACCGTTTCCGTTGACTGGCATGGCCCTTGCTGATCTCCAGCACCTCATTGCACTCTCTCTCCGTTCATTCGGTACCGTATTGCCTATATCGACGTCGAGTGCGATCCTGTGGATCCCACAGTGGGAACTTCTTTCAAGTTTCTTTTTTCTTATGTGACGAGTCGGTGCCGCCGCCGCGTGTTCCTTTGCCTCCAGTCCCGCACGGAGGGGAAGTGGAGTCGGACCAAGATTGCACCGCCAATGTGGCCTGCAGGCTGTGCACTACTTCGTCCTTCAATGGAACACTCCTCTTCTCTGGGATGGTGTCCACACGAAAAAAGATGTTCAATCCCTACCGCTGGAGAGCGCCACAGGGTCCCTTTGTTTACATAGGTGGCAGGGTCGTTCCACGCCGTATCAGGCACTTTGAAAATGACAATTAAGGTGCGCCCTTTACGAAACCGTCTTGAGTCGCCGATCAGTATTCTGGGCCCCATGCGGGAAAGGTGTGTGTCTTATCATATCGACGGGCAACCAAACCCTGACGAACGGCAACGTCTGCGCAGAGAATTTTTTTTTTTGTCAACGCCGCCCATCCCTCAGAGCCATGTCAGCGCCCTGTTGCCTTACTGCCTTTGACTCACGATTGCTGTGTGGCATTACCGATCGGATTTGGCGCCTACGACTCGAATCGCCCGCACAGAATCTATTACGGCTCACGGGTTATGCTGCTGAGTCATTTTTTCAGGAATGTGAGTCGGGATTCGGGAAACCAACTTGGGCGCATTGCCCTATTCGATAACCGCACAGCTAAACCAGACTTGTCCTTAGGCGGTCCTGCCGAGCGCTTCTCACTGCGTGTCAGCCATCACTGCCAGGGGCTGCCTCAATGGTTGTGGCATCCGACGCCATCATCGCCCCCGTTTCAACTCACAATCGGACCTCCACATTCAGTGAACAAGAAAATATGGAATACGTTGGCACGCTGTCCTCTATTGTGATGAGTCTGTCAGACGAACCTCCCACGTGTTTAACTTCAAGGGTTGCGTAAGTTAGTCGCAGGTGGCGCCGCACGAGCACTGCCTAGATCCGACCTGCTCTGGATATATCTGGGCAATTTCTAGTGCCATTCCCGAAGGGGCTAGCGTCGATGGGCGCACTATCACTGATCGCTGATCATTGATTTTTGAAACACGACCTCCATATGCTCTACTTTCCATGTTCCGGCGTCGAGAGCCCATAGCAAACGTCGGGTGGGCGCATATGGAAACAAATGCCCATCGGATTGTGAGATCATCCGTGCCACATGCCTAATGGTTCGGCCTAATTTTCCCGACATGTTCACGTCTATTTTTATTAGTTCCATGTGATGTTGTAAAGTCCCTTCATTCGTATGACGACGGATGCTTTGGTGCGTTGCCTGTTGTCACCCTTGTTCTGACATCTGCCAGGTGTCATCTCTTTGCGAATGCCACAGCTTTTCACGGCCACTTCATGGGACAATGATCGCTCCTGGCATTCCATTTCTAACATGTCTTCGGCTCTGGGAAGAAAAAGGGGATATCCTTTACTTGACATCATAGGGCAGCCAAAGGTTCCTTTCTTCTGGATCGGCAGTCCCATTTGACTCGAGTACCTTCGCCTAGATATCTCTTTAGACGAACGCCACCGCGTCTGAGAATGAATGCTAGCCTCCACACCGCACGAGCCCATTTCTTGAAGCCAAACGTCGCTTTTTTCGTTAATATTATTATCTTGACTCGCCATCCCTTTTCCTTTGTTCACCTCTTTTGGCCCCTGCGGAACGTGGAAGGGTAACCAAATGCACTTATCAAACCCACCCTCTCCGACTCGGAAGCTTCCCATTGCCTCTTACGTGTCGACCATCAAGACGAAAGAATGATCCCCCTGATCCGATCGGGCGAATACTCTCAAGAGACAGGAACCAAACCCGTACCCCTCCCCGCTTGGCATCTTTGTGGTGTGTGTCAGTGTGCGAGTTCTCGAAGGAACATTCCGACATTGTGCCCCGAGCCCACATGGCCTTTTTGTTTCCTTTTGCTTGACGACGGGGCAGAGATCGCGTCGGATCTGCTGCCCTCTCGAGGGAGCGATGCGTAAGCACGAAAAGAAACCGAAAGGGTTGCCCTTGGCGATGTGTTGTCACAGCGTCCATGCCCATGTGCTCGTGCGCTAGTCGACTGCCCCCGGGCCGCTTCAGAGTCCGAGGCCCTCGGTCGAACGCACACGTTAACGTCTATTCAATGCGCGGCAATTTTTTTGGTCCCGCGACGGCTCGCCAGTCTTTGGAGAATGAATGACTGTCAATCACGCGGGTTAACGAGACGTCGACGTCAGATTCCGGACCCACACACACCAGATCAACGTGGTGCCCCGGTTAACGCATAATAACCCCGACAGACGTGACGCACAGATTAGTATGTGTCAGCAAAGGTGCTGTGAACGATTTGAATCCGTTCCGGTCGCATACGGAGTGTAACAACGAGATTGGGAACACTTCAACATGTGAACACGATCAGCGAGATTCACGTTTGACTAGGTTTACAGCAGTGTGCGAAAGTAATGAGAATTACGTGAGATATCTGAGGCGCGACAATGATGTGACGAAAAAGGAAGTGAATTGTGTATCGCATCTTAGAGCAACGGGCCCACACGTACACGTCTACGATGGTCAACCGGAAGATCAGTGACGACCTCAGGGAGATGGCTCTCTGCCTCTGGAACCATGGCTTGGATGCAGAAGAGGTTTGCGAGCTTCTAGGAGTCTCAAAAGCCAGCTGTTATCGATGGAAGAACATCGTTGAAGAACATGGGAATATCAGCAAATCACCGTCTCCTCTGGTTGGGCGCACACAGAGGATCACTCGGGGAATCCCCAGCGCTATCGACCAACTCTACTCTGAAGACTTTGGCCTCTTTCTCGACGAGGTCTGCACATGGCTTGCTGTCGAACACGATATTGGGATTTCGTCCTCAAGGCTATCTCGAAACCTGAACGATGTTGGCCTTACCCCGAAAGCCCTTCAGAAAATTGCTTTGGAATGGGATGAGGTTCGACGCGAGGAGTTCAAGCAAATGCTCCAAACCGATTTCGTTGGTGATGGATCCGAGTTTGTTGTCACCACCGCTCACCTCGTCTCACGGCGCGACGACAACAACGGCGTGATAACCACGTTATCGTGGTCGTCACGTTGTTGTTGCCGTCGCCGCCTCACCCTCTCGCTCTCGGCCACCTCCGTCGCCTGCTGCTCGTTTCGTTGCCTCCCCTCGTCTCCCCCAACGCCAGCAGGAATTGCATGACAACCGCGATACCGCGATCGTTATATGTTGCTGTTGTCGTCACCGCTGCTGGCGCCTCGACTCCTCGCTCTCGACCAACTCCGTCGCCTGTCGTTCGTTTTGCCACCTCCCCTCGGGTTGTCTCGACCACCTCGACCACCTGCCGCCTCTCTTCGCCTGACCCGACGACGATGACAACAGCGGGACAACCGCGATACAGCGGCTGCCGTGTTGTCATTGCCACCACTGTCTATGTATGTACCCCCGGGTACTGGGGGTACGGGTGCGGTATGGGTGCCACTTTCTGGTACCCGCGCATTTACCCATACTCTTGGCAGGCGGGTATATCCACGGGTACGAGTACGGGTGTTAGCACTGCTATCCGGGGGTATACCCGTGCAATTGCCTAGCCATGGCTGACTAGTACTGTAGTAGTGACTTGGTACGATGTCTCCCTACTACACAATTCACTTCCTTTTTCGTCACCATCGTCGCGGCTCAGATATCTCACGTAATTCTCATTACTTTCGCACACTGCTGTAAGGTGATGGGATCTTCGCGACTCGTCCCCCTGTCACCCTGTATGATTACCGTTGCCGGATTGCGGCCGCCAACAAGGTTTCCGCCGGTGGTGGTGCATTTACCAAGTTGCTAACCAGAACAGGATGCATTGTAGACTAGATTTATCAAACATATCTGAGGGCGTAGGATAACAAGTGAAAGAGTTCTATGCAGTGATGCGAGATGGTTACCTTGTCGGTTAACTAAATAAAGTACATATGTATCATTGTTCTTCCACTCTCTCGCTCTCAGGCTGCACTACTTTCCTTTCCCCCGTTCTTGAATCCGGCGAGCCCCCCTCAAAATTCTGCAACCGCATTTCGACAAGGAACTCCTTGTCGCGGATCGACTGCGACCAGGTAGAAAGGAGGGCCATCCCGGACATGACGCTTCGAGAGAAGGCTACCACAGCAAAAATGCCAGGATATGCGTGCACAACTATCACGCAACGTCAGCACGCTGGCCCAGACGCCCACGAAAAGAAAACGTACACAAGAATCTCTTGTCCAATGGTACGTGGAACATCTCCCGCAGGATATACACGGCCCCTGCAGGTAGGAGAAGCGCGCCGAGGAGATTCGCCAGCAACGGTAATATAATCTGCTCGGTCGCGTGACGAGGGTCGGGGTGCGTCCAGCCATTGCTCAACAGCTATAATGAAAGGTAGTGTTAACTCGTGCACAACAACACGGAACTAATGGGACGTACCACATGCAATGCTTCATGTCTCCGCTGTGGCAATTGTAGCCTCCGGCGAAGCTTTATAAAGATCTTGCAATACACGAGTCCGAGGGACCACATATTGACCAGCCGGATTGTCGGGATCATCGTTGGGTGGAACGTCAAGCGGACCGGTAAGACGATGTAAACGTCCACGACCAAAGCCACCAGAATCGGGATGATGACACCGAGGAACACGACCATATAAGCCATTTTGATAGCCCAGAGGAGACTCTGCTTGGCAAAGTACACCGCGAAATCTGCTCGGGGACCATCTCTTGCTATGCGCTGACGATGTCTATCCATGCTATCCGCCGCCTTGGCGACCAAATAACACCCCCAGAGGATATAGAATCCACCAAGGAATGAATAACCGTCGTGAACCGTCGAAGGGGATATTAATGCGAAAAATTGTCTCCCAACTTGCACCGGGACTGCGACGCAAATGGCTGCGGTGATCGCCATGATCGTCCAGACGGCCATCACAAAAGTGACGATCCTCATGCGGAACTGGGGAGGGAAGTACACTACAATGTAATCACCCTTGATGTCGCGTTTTGCCTTGATGGCCTCCTCATTTTGCGCCGCCATTAGCGCCGCTGCTCTATCGTTCAAAGGGCTGCCGTCTTCGTGAACTTCAGCTGTGGCACGCATGTCTCTGGGTAGCGCAATATTGTCACTAGCAGGTACCCGGCGGAAAGACCCATCGCGAGTGACAAGAACTTCCTCGTGGTCCTCTGCGGATCTTCGGAAGAAAGCGACCCAGCCTTTGTATACTCTCGAAGACTCCTCCTCTCTGTGCCTGTCACCGAACATGTACGAAGTTAATCGCAACTTCGCAGCTAGGAACTTCCATACATGAACGGCGACACGGTAGACGGCTTTACGAGGTCGCAAATAGCGCATCGTGTATGGAAGCACAATTTGCAAGAACAAGAGATCGATCGGGACCTCAGAAAGCGGTTGCCTGGAAAGCGCTCATGAACGACTCAAACGCGACCCGAGATTCTCACCACATACCGTGTTTTCCAACGAATGGGGAATATTGACCGGTTACCGATGAAAAGCAAGATTGCAAGGCTTCCGACGCCACAAACGACGACCATCGCGTACATGAACGCACTAATGAGGAGCTTGCGGAATTGAGTCAAAGTGGGTCTGTCCAAGATGTCGCGAATGGGATGGTAATTCTGATCTTGAGGATCCTTGATGAACCACATCGCGCCAGGACGCATAATATTCCTGCACCCTCCCAGTAGAACGGCAAATTGATACCTATAAAGATGTACATGTCAATGCTCTGAAAGCCAGTACGACCAATCGCCTCACATGAACATGGTCCCTGCAACCCAGTGATAAAACATCGCGGTCAACGGTGCTTGCGTGAAGAATGCCACCCTTGACTGCAGGGACGCCTCGGGAAATACCCATATGGTGCAGGCATCCAACATAATGCCACAACCAAGCGGGAATATGACAAGTTCGATGATGATGAACATTGCCACCTATGTCGCGTCAGCTTCACCATGTACCGGTCACCGGCCATATGATTCATACCTTTACCACCAAAAGCTGCTGTCGGATAGCGTTTCTGACTGCTCTACCAGCAGCCCTCGCGTTCCCTACCGTGAAAACGTTCAAATAAAGCGCCAAGATGATTCCAATGACACCGTAGCCCAACAATATAGCGAAGGCGCGTTCACCGCTCCCATGGCCCAAAGTCAGGTTAACCCACGACTGCTGGAATTGGTGCGTGAAGAGCCTGACTTCTCGACCAACGTATGCAAAACGAGGCTCCAGTAATTGTGCGACGGTCGAGTTACTTTCGAAAAAGTCATTTATCTTCTGTGCAAGATCGGTTGGAGGTTGCTGAGGCGATGTCTGCCACCACTGCGATGCTAGAGCAGCGAGTTCGGATCTTTTCGAGGACTAAAAATTCTTTGTGAAAATACGGTTACTAGAATTGTAGGTGCGACGCACCACCCACAAAGAGATATCGCGTGACTGGAAGGAGACTGTTGACTGAGGAGTCAAGTCTCCGGGAAAGTAGCTGACCAGGCCAAGTACATTCGACAGAACGAGTGCCGATGCCTTGTAGAAGAATGGGAACAGGAAGCGACCGAGAACAAAGGAGATGACATCCACGAAGGGGTCTGTGACAATGCGCATACCCCGTATAGGAAGATGGAGGATGAACAATGCTCTCTGGGGATCCAACTGAACACACGCATTAATACGAGTAACTATATGCAGTAAATACGCACCGATAGAAGTGCGGTTGTCTTTCCGAGCGTGAACGGAAGCCATACTCCAAAACCTATGGCAGTGTCCAAAACGAATATCATCAGAATTACCTGCGAGGGCGTCAGTAGGAGATACCACACAAATTGTAAACGTACGTTTTGAACGACCCCAAAAATTGGACCTCGGAGTCCAATGGCTGTGCGACGTTGAGTTTTGTGAGCCCAACTATGCAACGAGAGCTTACCTTCGAGCGCCCCCTCCATATCATCCTCGACAGCCGCTTCCAAATCGTCCACCCCATCGTTTACCTGTTCAGCCGGTCCCTGGACTTGAGGCGGTGGACGCGCACCCTGTCGGTTATTGGCAACATTGAAATCCGGAAGATCCACAAGGTCCTCGTCATCATCTTCCTCATCCTCGCGGTCGGCATCTGCATCCCAAAACACTTGCTCCGGCACATCCTCATCCTCCGAGTCATCTTCGTCATCCGGATCAACTTCCATGTGCTGTCCTCGGTCGTTCTCCGCAACATGATCCTCTTCGGGCGCACGTGGTGCATCACGAGGTGCATTTGCGGCATCATTGTGGGCGTCGACGGTATTAGGCGAAACGGGCCGAGGTTCGCGGAAATAATGGTTATACTCTTCTTCCATCTCATCCCTCGACCTTTTCCTTCTGTCCATATTCTCGGCAGGCAAGCCTGACGAACCCGCTGCCAACGCTTCTGACGGGGAAGTGAAAGTACTCTGTGTGGTAGGATGCTCCAAGGACGTTGCATCCTGAATGCTACTCGAAGCCAAATCGCCTGCAGGAGACACGGAGCGGTTTGACATCGACAAATGTACAAAACTGAGGTCAGAAGAAGAAGTCAATGACGACTCAAGCGATGGTTTGGCGTTGGTCTCGTCTTCCACAACGGGGGTCGTGGAATGTGGAGTTGAAGCCCGGGGCAAATCAGGGGGAAACACAATAGAACGACGACGAGGCTCTTCCTCCGGGATCGGCGCGCCCGTCATCACAGCCGTCTGCAGTGCTATCAGGGACGGTGCAGGCATCTCCGGAACCGGTTCTCTGATATCTTCTTCCGGTTTCCCATTGGCTGGCACCCTGAAAGTAAACTCGAAAGGAGAAAGCTCGATAGCGCTTGAACGGCCCGATTCTGGTTCCAAAGGAGGTGACGGTACTGGGACCGAATCCGAAGCGGAAAATAAGGATGGACCAGCCACCACGGCGGGCTCTGCACTCTCATTTCCACCACCTCCACCACCACCATCGCCATCGTCGCCATCCTCGTATCGCCTACGCACGCGCCTCCGAACATCCGATACAGCTGGCACCGAGTCTATATCGACCTCTTCCCTTTCTTCTCTTTCATCATTATCGGCCATGTCGCCAAGGTCCACTGGCGGCAGAACCGTTGGTAATGGCGGGATCAACAGAGGCTCGACACGTGGGTTCTGGGGTCGACGAACGGGGTTACGAAACTCTAGATGTTCGTCTTGGTCTTGGAGGTGCCGCTGCGGAACTTCAACGCGAGCATTTGCAGGAAGAGGTCGATGTGGACGAAATGGTCTCTCCTGACGATGTGCCTCGAGCTGGAGGTCAAGAGCATCACGTCCCTGAGGAACGAGTAAGCGAGCGTTTGCATCTCGTCCTTGTAGAGCCGGGTTTGGGGGAGCAATTGGAATAGGAGGGTCTTGGGGTGGAGCACCCGCAATTTCATCCTCTTCAAAAACTCCAGGACGTGCGTTCTGCGATATCCACTCACGAAGGAGAAAGATGGCCACAAAGACCAACACGATTAACGACGCAATGATCTGTCCTGCAAAAATGTCGGACGACAAGGCCTGCCAAAACCCACGAGACGAGAAGCGTTGTAAGACGGTTGCATTCCTGAACGAGGAAACGGTCTCGTTGGAGACTGTCAAGGTGGGGACGAATCCAATGGTTTGAAGGTCTGGAGGACGCTCACGGCCACTGATCCACCACGCGCTGGACAACGATGAGTATATTCGGCTGGAATGCGTAAATGTGACGTACGTTGACTCTCCCATTGTGAAGTAGACCCTCCATGTCCAGATGGTAATCCACGGAAGTAATGCCAACCAAATGAATGCGATCACGATGGCACGTATGCCGAAAAGAGTTGCAAAGAATGCCTGCTGTGCAAGTCGGCGCACAAGTAAAAGAGGTGGTAATGAAGGGGGCATGTCAGAGGCGTAAACTGATTGCAGAGTCAGACACCAAGACGGTGAAATGTAACGAATGTAACGAGTGGCTCGCCTTTCGTGAAGGTATAGGGATGCTTGCAGACATCGCAAGTCTTCTTCTTGCTGTGCGACAACCATGTCGTCAGACTGTATGAAACATGAGATGGGTGCAACAATGTGGCGAACAGGACCAGCGAGACTGACCAGTCTTGGTGGATGTACCGGATGGTACCAGAGCATTTGCAAGGATAAAAGAGTGGTTGTCCGGGTTCACTTGGAAAGCTGCATATTCGGCAAGTATCTGCATGCGATGAATGCGCCAAAAACGCCTCGAACCGAGACAACGCCACGAACCTTGTTCCTCTGCTTCCTGCATGCGTGATCGGTTGGGGACGTCCTGATGGATGTAGGAGTTGGAGAGAAAGGAGCACGATGGGTGTCGAAGAGTCCCTGGCGGTCAAGGTGGACGAAAAGGGTTCTGTCGTCGCAGCGTTGGTGCCACCAAATTAACGGAGACAGCGGCGTCAAGGTGGGTACGAAAACAAAAAAAAAAGTCGCAAGTTACAAGGTTGGAGTCGGGTCGAAACTTGGACCTTCACTAGCACTGCTTGCTTTGTCGGGCCCGGGTGGTAAACAATGACAAAGACGGACGCTGTAGTACAAGAACGTGGCATACTCAAAGTTAAATACTACTACTATCGGCGCTGGCAGACAAAGGGTATCATCCTCGAGCACACCCTGCGAACACGTTACAGCTCGAGGTCTCCTTTTTCCTTGCTCAAAGTACCATCATCACTGTGGTATGCGTTGTCTGCCAGGATGAGCTTCTCCACAAACGTCTCCCGGGCCGGGAACAATACAGAAGTGACGTAGTAGACTCCACTGGCCACGACAAACTAGGGATGTGTCCTCAGCGCCAGCGTACAGAGGCTGCACATCGAACTTACGCCATACATCCAAGCAATATCAAACAGATGACTCGCATCACCTATATTGATAGCTGGGTTGATGGAATTGATAAGACCCGGAAATGTTGGTACCACAGTGACCACCATCGCGAGCACCGCACGCCAGTTCTACAGAGATATTAGACAAGCGATCCGCGGACGTGCTCAAATCGAAACTGACAAAACCCCCGGTGTACCTGTATCGGCCGTTCGGATCATACATGGCGGGCACGTCCACCTTGCCTTTGTGGACTAGCCAAAACTGTAGGAAGATTATTCAATCAGGTTCTTGTCTGTTTCCCGGTATGAAATACGCACGTCTGTGACCATGATCCCCGCGAACGGGCCCAGAAAAATGGTATAACCGTTCATAAAGCTCAGAAACCCCTCGGCGCTGTTCCGCAATACAGTCAGTCAAGGATACTTGCAGCACGGAAGTCTCACTTGGCAAGAATCTCCCAGGGGCACAAGGCCCAACCCCCGATAAAGGCACAGATTATTTGCCCGCGTCTGATATTGATGTACTTGATATCGCGTCAAGACGGCGGCCATCATGCAGGTGTGTACGACTGCCCACCTTAGGTAACAAAGCCATCATGTCATTTCCAGCACTGAGCGAGTTCGCACTGATATTCGTTCCGACGGTCGTGAGAGCAAATGCAAATGAAGCAAAGAAGGCGGCAGCACGGTTGTCCCACTTGTCGATGAGTAGCAACGGGTCCCAGAGCACCTCGCCATACAGCTGAATCCCGGCACTCGTGACCGCGATACCAGCAAAACTGCAGAGTATGAATGCGAAAGGGATAATGAAAGGCTGAACGTATTGGCTGTCAATCGGTCTGTCAGTGCACCCTTCCTGCACGGTGAAAGATAATTACGCTTTTTCGTTCTTTGCATAACGCTGAAGAAACGATGAGTTGCATCGACCACCGACAGAGTAGGTAGCTCACAGTAAAATCGGGAATGTTGACAGACAAACTGGCATATATACCCAAAGCGCTGTTCATCGCACTTAACCAATTCCACGAGAGTTGCGCTCCACTTAAAGCTGCGTGTTCGGCAAAAAGTCCGCTGGAGGGCGGGACTCGAACAAATGCCCATATGACCATCGCCAGCCAGGCGATCGGGACTATTATCCCCTTGACAAGAAACAAGTACCTCACTTTATGCGGGGAAAGGAGCATAAATGGAAATTGGATCAACCAATAAATAAAGTAACAGAGAAGACCTGAAAGAAGAGTTAGCGTACAATTTTCTGATTCAAAAGGATTCTACCTGAGCTTGTGATGCTGGCCTTGGGTGAGAGATAATTTGGCATCCTTGCGATCGACGGCCAAATGGCTTTTATCATCTTCTCTGGGTAAGCGGATATCGGTCGACAGAGCGGGATGACCTTACCTGGTATACACATTGTGACCCATTGTACGACTGACCGGTCATCAGTGTCGGTTTACAAAACAGCGAGGATGTGGCCTTTACCTGGATGCCAAACCAAAACATGGAAAGGATAACGCGACTAAAC
This sequence comes from Heimioporus aff. retisporus, assembly GCA_038094615.1. NCBI lineage: Eukaryota > Fungi > Basidiomycota > Agaricomycetes > Boletales > Boletaceae > Heimioporus > Heimioporus aff. retisporus. Next base: position 21,214 of record JBBPUI010000422.1, read on the forward strand.
ACGGTGAAGTAGCTGAACCAAAATCCAAACGAGGATCTGTTCAAAACAGGAAACCCGACGTGAAGGCGAGCACCAATAGTTCCATTGAGCACCATGACCACAGAAATGATAACATAACCCGCTGCAATGCACGGAAGCGCCTGACGCCTCCAAAGGATCTTAGTGGCTTGTAGTAAATACGAGGAAGGAGTATACCAAGATAGACCAATCGCCAACATAGACCCAGCAAGCTCCCAGACTGCAAGGTTCGTGGCGTCGGACAGCCAATAGGAGATCTTAACAAGGCATGAAAAAAATGGCGAAAATGACGCCCGATGCAACGTACATAGTTCCAGGTTCTGGGGAGTGCAGCGGATGAAATCGGCTGATACATTCTGGAATCGACGACACTCACGTCCAAGTCATTAACCTGGGAGGAACGGGATCCATATCTTTGTTGCTCCACCCATAAGCGGC
>JBBPUI010000423.1:0-21578 GCA_038094615.1 Heimioporus aff. retisporus
CGACCCGGAGCGAGAGCTGCCCGCCCTCGTGCGGTACGGGGAGGACGACGACGAGGGTGCCGAACATGCTGTCCCCGCGAGGCGTGTCTTGGTGCGCTTTGAAGAACCCGCCCTCGCCTGTGGTCAAGCAGGTTGAGCGCTTCGTCTAGGATTTCGTTGGGCAGGGGCTTACCGTATACGTTGAGCTTGTACAGCTCGAGGTCGACCGCCTGGTTGGTCGACAGCAGCTCTCGTTCGATGACGTCGTGGATGCCAGCGTGTGTGGGTCGAACGAGGTGGCAAAGGAGTCCGGATTCATCCTCCCTGCCTTTCTGTACGTCTCGTCCAAGACGTCCTTGTTATTGAACCCGAACGATGCGGGTTCGCACGCCTTGGTGAGATCTTCCGCCTCCTCCCTGGTAAACTGTGCAAAGTTAATGCGCCTATCCAAACATTAGCCCACCATGCACACACGGGAAAGTAGAATGGTTCACTTCAAATCTGTTCTGTGCTCATAGTAAAGGGTGAGCTGCTGTTCGGGGACAGTGAAAACATCGCTACAATAAGGATCACGGTCAGTGAGGACGTCCTTCAGTGTTTCTGCTTTGGTTACAGACATGTTTGATAGGATGTTGACAAGAAACTGTTAATCCCTAACATTATTTTATCCGCGCCTGTACTTCACAGCCACTTCCTACGACCCCTCTGCGAGACCGTGTCCCACCCCTTCTTTTGATGTTTTGCTTGAGTCATCCAATTTCCTTCGATGCCCGGGAATTTTCGTCTAGTACAGCCCTGTGTGCCATAGAAACCTGAGACGAGAAACGCATGAGGAAACTGAAATAAGAAAAGCAAGAAACGAACGGGGAATCCGTGCATGCTGACCCATTGAGAGAGACGTCGTAGGTCCATCCAAGTTGGTGACGTCAAATGTTTCGAGCATTGCCCACCGATCCACGACTGTGGAAGCCCACGATACTCGTCGAACGCGTTGTTGTTGTTGGAACGCAGTCACCGGGTCGCTGCTGATTAAGATTCTCGGCATCATCACCCTGCGCATCACATGCACATGAACCATGCACACCTTAGTCCTTGTCGGGCATCGTAAATAAACCCCCACGGCAAGGCTGCGTCGATCTCCGGTGACACCCTCGATATACGCATCTGGGCTCCACTACCTCGTATCCCCGCTTGCCGGCAGATTTTGGGTCGAGCACCTCGGGAGCTTGCATCGAGGGGGGTGGCAAGCGATAGGACCGGGCATAGCAGGTCGGCGGGTCAGGGAGGGCAATGCTCGCATCCGTCGCACCCGCAGTCGTCGTCCGAATAACGCCGACGTACACGGGTGTTCATTGTTACTGAGCGTGACGCCCGCGGTGGGGAAGGGACACACCCGTCGATGACAAACGGGCATGGGGAGGGGGGCATGCGGTTGAAGATGGTTGCGGCGCATTGGACATCAAGACGATCTTGAGAGTTGTGAGGCAGCGGTCAACGCAGGGAGCGTGTTGCTTAAGTTGAATTTGGTGCCAAAGCGCAAGGGAACGCGGCCAAGTTTGAGTGTCGCAAGTCCATCGGGAGGGGTCGTGGCAGGTCTTCTGGACTATGCCACGTTTGCCGTTGCGGGTCTGGGGCGGCATACGACGCTCTCCTAGAAACTTGGGTAAAGCAAACTCGAAGCGCGAACCAGAAGCGACAAAAACTCACAGTTGAACACGACGGGGCGTTGTCAAAGGACATATCATGACTGCCGAAAGGTCACATGAGACTCATCGGCGAACAGCCTCGCCAAACAGGATGCCCTAAAGGCCCAACCAGACACCATCATCTGCGACATGGTACTACCGCCCTTCCTCCTCCATGGCATCAAGCAAGTGCCCGCGCTGACCCAACGCCTTGCTTACAGGGCCCTGCAAGCACGTCGCCTCGCCCCCTACTCCCGAAACACGCTCACAAATCTGAATATGGCGAGACATGCCGCATCTACGACTCCACACATCACCTCGGAACGGGTTCGGCACTCTGGAAGGGTCTGCGACGCCCGGACATCGACATCCTATACAAAATTTCCTATACTGCGCGATGACCGGCCCCTTGCGTATCGGCAAGTTCTGGTCCTATTTCGAACTTCGGGCACGCTGTTCCTACTGCGGCCGTGACACCGCTGAATCCCTTGAGAACGTACTGACCGACTGTACAGCACCCGAACTTGGCACCGTTTGTGCTCTCGGCCGCCACATTTGGCCAGATCCCAAAGAACGGTGGTCGAAACCAGGCCTAGGGATCGTTCTCGGATATGGCAACCTCGCCCCACTCCACCACCCCAACCATCGACACGGTTACAACGCAGTAATTAGAGGCAGACTTGGACAACAGGATGTGCTTCAGTCTGGCGGCACCCCATTTCGAGGGGGGATGTGTCATGGGTAACCATACGCATACCCACGAAGCGGTGCTTTCCAGATGGAAAAATGCCATCGTCTCATGGCTCGATATCAACCGTGGGCTGGCGAAGTCCAGCCAGAAGTACCCCTAGGCCTCTGAAGTTTACCACACCTGGACCCGATCTCTCACCCCGAAACTTTTCCACTGGGATTTTTGGTGGGTATTAAGCTGCCTTAGGCCCAAGTTGGCCCCTGCCTGGCCGGCAACACCAGGTAGTGTACGAAGCCCTACTCCCCCTGTGAAAACAAGGCGTGCGTAAGTGCATTTCCTGAGCCCTCGGACCGGCTATACCTCAGTTAGTCGCTTTAGCGTATTGCGTGGGACTAGCCGCTCCCGTCGCTTTTGTCGGTCGCTACGTAGCAATATACACTTGTCCAAAAAAAGAGAAAGGTTACACAAGAAAACTCGTAGCTCCTTGCACAGCGTGGCCACTCAGGTATCAACACCGCACGACCAACTCCGATGGTTGCCTTTTCTCTCGAGGTCCCGGCCTAGAGAGTAGCACTTTTTGCAAGTCCTCTCTTATCCACTTAACTACTGTAACTTTTTGATGGCCGTGCTACTTGCTTGCAACGCAATGGAACCGATCATCATACGATCCTCAATGATTGAGACGGCATCGATGCTTTCACTCTTGACACATACAAGCAGATAGCAGAGGAGGTACAAGTAAGGGAAATCCGAAATCGAAGTTGGTTGGGCACAACACATCTAAGCAGTTTCTTCTGCCTTTCTACCAGGGTCTCGTTTGATGAGACGTCAGATTGTCCTCCGAATTTGGATTCGCTCGGCTGCGTCATCGGGTGTCAATTTTGTCTTGCGACTATGACACGTCGAGCCCAGGTCCAAGCGTCAGGTAGCTATAGCACTTTGTGTACGGACATGTAGGGCTGACATCCTCGACTCCCTTAGGTTATGTGAGCGTCATGTCGATGTTGCCCCGCAGCCCGATCGAAGTGGGCTGTCCAGTAGCACATTTTCTAGCGGAAATTCGTTTCCGAACTGACCGCGTTAGAGTTGAGATGACTCTGGTCCGATACCCCACGCAGGACACCGATACAACTAGCGTCCTCCGCACGACGGATATTCGTGAATGAGATTCGCCAAGATCCTCCCTGATTCACCTCACGGACCGAGCCGCGCTGCTACCCCTGTTACCACCCCGATCTTGATCAAGCCCAAGTCCTCGCCGAAATCCTGAAACAAGTTGGACTGGTGTTGTGGACGCAAATATATTTGTACGTGCGCGAGTAAAAGGTTGCACCATCGCAAGTGTGTGTTTTCCAGCTCCAAACTGACCCTGAAGGCATGGATGGGCGCGTGCGTGATCTGCAAAAAGGATTTCAACGGGGCAAGGCGGCGATAATGGCAAGTAGCGGAGGTGGATCCGTAGACGTGTATCTTAGATATAGTGAAGTTCACCAGCGACAGATCAGCAGTAGGTTGCCTGATTATCATGGAATCCTCATCGACATAAGTTGTCCCACCGTACCCGATCACTTACAGGGCCTTCCAAAGTAGTGGCACCGAATTCGTCTGATTGGCCATCGTAAGAGGAAGCATCATACCGTGACACGATGCTCATCCTTGGGGTAGTAACGTGACCATTGTCCTGACTGACTTCGGAAACGACCCCGTAGGATGATGCCTGACCATGGTAACCGTTGATATGGGCCAAGAGGCTGTGAAAAGCCTTCCAAAGTTTGATACTACATAAACACTCGTACATACACAGCAAATCGTCGCTCGGCGCTTGTGGTGCTTATTCGGATCCACCATCATCCAAGCGATCGCTCGCGTCCATCCATCCCTCAGCTTTGCAGTTACCCGCACTCACCATGCCGAAAGCCGTCAAGAAAAGAACCAAAGCCATCCGATCTGCCATCGCCAGCAGAAACGCCTCTCCAGCGCGTTCTCAGATGATTAATGCCACCACCACACACACAGGCGTTGGCCCTGTCTCCAGCGACTTGGGCTCGCAGCCGATCCTGACCCATCATACCACCTTCCCCACCAACGCAGAGACATTAGATAGAGCTGGTAGCCCTGCAGAGGGGTCCAGCCTCATGCGAACTGGTGTGGTTTCCAGCAGGTCGAGTGTTCAACCCACTTATCTCCATCACACCAAAGGTCCCATATCTGAGAGGACTGCTACCATTCAACCTTCCCAGGAGTCTGGCCATGTGCAATCTGGTGTGATTGTCAGCAGCTCAGATGTTCTTCCTATTGTACCCCAGGGCAATGAAGGACATCATTCCCAGGTCCAAGGGGAATCTGACATATCTGGTGAGTAGTGCATGTGTCTTGATACCTATAATATGTTTTGAAAGCCAAGTGCCTTCAAAATTCCAGGGAAGGGTGTGGACATTTCCAACATCATGCAAGATGTTGACACAGACATGATGGGAAAATTTGGTCGGTTCAGAATCCTCATTATTGGGAGGGCCAATGCTGGCAAGACAACTATCCTTCAAAAAGTTTGCAACTCAACAGAAGACCCAGAGATTTATGATTATGAAGGGAACAAGGTATTTGCACCATTTTAGAATTCTTGGATAATGGCTAGTTAATATGCATTCAGATTGACTGTGTAGTTGAAGGGACAAGGGGGGTAAGTAACTTGGGTTTCTTAAATTCATAACCTTATATATACATTGTAGCGTGGATCACACAACATCCAACATGAGATGGTCTTTAAAAGCAACAGAAAATTTGTTTTCCATGACTCTTCAGGATTTGAAGCTGGAGGAGAGGCAGAATTGCAGCAGATGAAGGAGTTTGTTGCAGAACACACTGGGACCACCATACTCAAGAAGCAGATCCATGCAATTTGGTAAGTATTTATTGATATCCATTAGATCTGTTTGTGAAGAGAGTAGGTATTGTATTCCAATGGATCAATTTCACCGTGCCATTACTATTGCAGAGGAGAGGTTCTTTAATGAATGTGACACAAAAAATGGTGAAAATTTGTTTCTCAGAAAAATAAAGCAATCTGATGACTGGAATACATAATAGTGCCTGTTGTGGTAATATTCACTAAGTTTGATGCACTAATCATACAGGCAATGAGGCCTAGGGAGCTAATTCTGGATGAAGAAAGGCTGACAATGCTAGCCCAGGAAATGTTCAAGCAGAGGGACATTTGGGGTGATTTATGCAAAATGAGATATCCCCCCAAAGCATCAGTACAGTTGGGCAGTAAGTATATATTGGATATTATTCAGGGTGAATGATATTGAATACATATTCAGACATGGACACCTCAGACACAGGGTGTCAGATACTATTGGAAACAACAGCAGCAGTATTAAACACTGAGTCATTGCAGATGCTGTTAGTGTCTGCACAAGAAAAGAACATTCTGATGTGCATGATGTATGCTATCAAATAGTGAGTGAGAGTGTGTTTAAACTGATATACACATATTGACCTTCATAAGTGTGTTGGTGCCTGGTGTTCAGATGGCATGGGATAAATATAGTCAACATCAGCTGGTTAGATCAGTGTGTGCCTGGTTTCCTCATGCAAAGGTATGAACTATATGAAATAATTAGAGACAAAATTAATGAATGTATATTTCAAGGTGACTTTTTCTTTTGGATGTGGCATGAAAAATTGATCTAACACAGATGGAATGATATTTAAAAGGTATGAATCACAATGTGTACATGTTTTGCTGACTGGAATATGCTCATGATTTATATAATGATTTTGGAAATACTACATGACTATTAATAGGAAGTAAGTGGTCTGATGTGGATCAGAGATGTGCATTTTCCTCATGGCCCTCTCTCATGCTACTCTTCCATTTATAGGAAGTGAGTGGTCTGATGTGAATGAGAAATATACATTTTCCTCATGGCCCTCTCTCCTGCTGCTCTTCCATTTATAGCAAGTGAGTGGTCTGATGTGGGTTAGAAATGTGCATCCTCCTCATGGCCCTTTCTCCTGTTGCTATTCCATTTATAGCAAGTAAGTGGTCTGATGTGGATTAGAAATGTGCATCTTCCTCATAGCCCTCTCACCTGCTGCTCTTCCATTTATAGCAAGTGAGTGGTCTGATGTGGATTGGAAATGTACATCCTCCTCATGGCCCTCTCTCCTGCTGCTCTTCCATTGATAGGAAGTGAGTGATCCAATGTGGATCAGAAATGTGCATCTTCTTCATGGCCCTTTCTCCTGCTTCTCTTCCATTTATAGGAAGTGAGTGGTTTGATGTAGATCAGAAATGTACATCCTGTTACGATTCACCCCTATTGTTTTCTTTCTCACTGTTGCTTACTATCGTCGGCCTTACCCGATGTCTTCATTTCGATAGAGTGTTCTAGAACATGCAACATGTTCGTCGCACGCCCTTATCTTGTTATCTTTACCTCTTTGTTCTTTTCGAACTTTCTTCGCTTAGTCATAGTTGTTCCACAACCTTCTATGACTTTCTATTGCGCAGTATATAAACCTAGGTACCTCGTCCCTTGTACCTCAGCTTAGTTCTGCTCAATCTTACCTTGTTTCCCTTCGTTCCCCTCATCATAACTCGCTGCTACCTCGTCGGTAGGCAGACTTACACTCGAACCACCTGCTATACGTCATAGCAGGAAGAACCCTTGACCCTATAAAGGCAAATACTCCATTATCATCTCAAACCTTTGACCCTGTATTCTAGTTCTTTGAGCCTACGCTCGTTCCTACCCGGACCAAGCGTAACACATCCTCCTGATGGCCCTCTCTCCTGCTGCTTTTCCATTTATAGGAAGTGAGTAGTCTGATGTGGATCAGAAATGTACATCTTCATGGCCCTCTCTCCTGCTGCTCTTTCATTTATAGGAAGTGAGTGGTCTGATGTGAATCAGAAATGTGCATTCTTCTCATGGCCTTCTCTCCTGCTGTTCTTTCATTTATAGCGAGTGAGTGGTTGGATGTGGATTGGAAATGTGCATCCTCCTAATTGCCCTCTCTTCTACCACTCTTCCATTTATAGCAAGTGAGTGGTCTGATGTGGATCAGAAATGTACATACTCCTCATGGCCCCCTCTCCTGCTGCTATTCCATTTATAGGAAGTAAGTGGTCTAGTGTGGATCAGAAGTGTGCATCCTTCTCATATCCCTCTCTTCTGCTGCTCTTCCATTTATAGCAAGTGAGTAGTCTGATGTGGGTCAGAAATGTGTATCCTCCTCATGGCCCTCTCTCTTGCTACTCTTCCATTTATAGCAAGTAAGTGGTTTGATGTGGATTGGAAATGTACATCCTTCTCATGGCCCTCTCTCCTGTTGTTATTCCATTTATAGTGGGTAAGTGGTCTGATGTGGATCAGAAATGTACATTCTCCTCATGGCCCTCTGCCCTGCTGCTCTTCCATTTATAGTGGGTGAGTGTTCTGATGTGGATCAGAAATGTACATCCTCCTCATGGCCCTCTCTCCTGGTGCTCTTTCATTTATAGTGGGTGAGTGGTCTGATGTGGATCAGAAATGTGCATCCTCCTCATGTCCCTCTCTCCTGCTGCTCTTCCATTTATAGCAAGTGAATAGTCTGATGTGGATCAGAAATGTGCATTCTCCTAATGGCCCTTTCTCCTGCTGCTCTTCCATTTATAGGAAGTGGGTGGTCTGATGTGGATCAGAAATGTGCATGCCCCTTATGGCCCTCTCTCCTGCTGCTCTTCCATTTGTAGCTTGTGAGTGGTTTAATGTGAATCAAAAATGTACATCCTCAAGGCACTCTCTCCTCCTGCTCTTCTATTTATAGCGAGTGAGTGGTTTGATGTGGATCAGAAATGTGCATCCTTCTCATGGCCCTCTCTCCTGCTGCTCTTCCATTTATAGCGAGTGAGTGGTTTGATGTGGATAAGAAATGTGCATCTTTCTCATGGCCCTCTCTCTTGCTGCTTTTTCATTTCAAGTGGGTAAGTGGTCTAATGGGGATTAGAAATGTGCATCTTCCTCATGGCCCTCTCTCCTGCTGCTTTTCCATTTATAGGAAGTGAGTGGTCTGATGTGGATCAGAAATGTGCATCCTCCTCATGGTCCTCCTGCTGCTCTTCCATTTATAGGAAGTGAGTGGTTTGATGTGGATCAGAAATGTGCATCTTCCTCATAGCCCTTTCTTTTGCTGCTCTTCCATTTGTAGCAAGTGAGTAGTCTGATGTGGATCAGAAATGTGCATCCTCCTAATTGCCCTCTCTTCTACCACTCTTCCATTTATAGCAAGTGAGTGGTCTGATGTGGATCAGAAATGTACATACTCCTCATGGCTCTCTCTCCTGCTGCTCTTCCATTTATAGCGAGTGAGTGGTTTGATGTAGATCAGAAATGTGCATTCTCCTCATGTGCCTCTCTTCCACTGCTCTTCTATTTATAGTGGGTGAGTGGTCTGATGTGGATCAGAAATGTGCATTCTTCTAATGGCCCTCTCTCCTGCTGCTCTTTCATTTATAGGATGTAAGTGATCTGATGTAGATCAGGAATGTGCATCCTCCTCATAACCCTCTCTCCTGCTACTCTTCCATTTATAGCTTGTGGGTGGTCTGATGTGGATCAGAAATGTGCATTCTCCTCATGGCCATCTCTCCTGCTGCCCTTTCATTTATAGGAAGTGAGTGGTCTGATGTGGATCAGAAATATACATCCTTCTCATGACCTTCTCTCCTGCTGCTCTTCTGTTTATAGCGAGTGAGTGGTTTGATGTGGATCAGAAATGTGCATTCTCCTCATGGCCATCTCTCCTGCTACCCTTTCATTTATAGGAAGTGAGTGGTCTGATGTAGATCAGAAATGTGCATCCTTCTCATGGCCTTCTCTCCTGCTGCTCTTCTGTTTATAGCAAGTGAGTGGTTTGATGTGGATCAGAAATGTGCATCCTTCTCATGGCCCTCTCTCCTGCTGCTCTTCCATTTATAGCAAGTGAGTGGTCTGATGTGGATCAGAGATGTACATCCTCCTCATGGCCCTCTCTTCTGCTGCTATTCCATTTATAGGAAGTGAGTGGTCTAATGTGGATCAGAAGTGTGCATCCTTCTCATGTCCCTCTCTTCTGCTGCTCTTCCATATATAGCAAGTGAGTAGTCTGATGTGGATCAGAAATGTGCATCCTTCTCATGGCCCTCCCTCTTGCTGCTCTTCCATTTATAGGAAGTGGGTGGTCTGATGTGGATTGGAAATGTGCATCCTCCTCATGGCCCCCTCTCCTGTTGCTCTTCCATTTATAGCAAGTGAGTGGTCTGATGTGGATCAGAAATGTGCATTCTCCTAATGGCCCTCTCTCCTGCTACTCTTTCATTTATAGCGAGTGAGTGTTTTAATATGGATTAGAAATGTGGATTTTTCTCATGATCCTCTCTCTTGCTGCTCTTCCATTCATAGCAAGTGAGTGGTCTGATGTGGATCAGAAATGTGCATCCTTCTCATTGCCCTTTCTCTTGTTGCTCTTTCATTTATAGGAAGTGAGTGGTCTGATGTGGATTAGAAATGTGCATCTTCATGGCCTTTTCTCCTGCTGCTTTTCCATTGATAGGAAGTGAGTGGTCTGATGTTGATTAGAAATGTGTATCCTTCTCATGGCCTTCTTTCCTGCTACTCTTTCATTTATAGGAAGTGAGTGGTCTGATGTGGATTGGAAATGTGCATGCTTCTCATGGTCCTTTCTCCTGCTGCTCTTCCATCTATAGGAAGTGAGTGGTCTTGTGGATCAGAAATGTGCATCCTCCTTATGTCCCTCTCTCCCACTGCTCTTCCATTTATAGGAAGTGAGTGGTTTGATATGGATCAGAAATATGCATTCTCCTCATGGCCCTCTCTTCTCCTGCTCTTTTATTTATAGCAAGTGAGTAGTCTGATGTGGATTAGAAATATGCATCCTCCTCATGGCTCTTTCCTGCTGTTTTTCCATTTATAGCAAGTGAGTGGTCTGATGTGGATCAGAAATGTGCATCCTCCTCATAGCCCTCTTTCTTGTTGCTCTTTCATTTATAGGAAGTGAGTGGTCTGATGTGGATCAGAAATGTGCATCTTCTTCATGGCCCTTTCTTCTGCTGCTCTTCCATTGATAGGATGTGAGTAGTGTAAGGTGAATCAGAGATGTACACCCTCCTCATGATCCTCTTTCCTGCTGCTCTTCCATTTATAGCGAGTGAGTGGTCTAATGTGGATCAGAAATGTACATCCTCATGGCCCTCTCTTCCACTGCTTGTCCATTTATAGAGAGTGGGTGGTCCAATGTGGATCAAAAATGTCCATCTCCCTCATGATTCTCTCTTTTGCTGCTCTTCCATTTATAGCAAGTGAGTGGTCCAAATGTGCATGGCAAATGTGTATCTGATTTATCTTTTTATTCTTTTTTCACAGTTTGTATGCTATATAACATTTTCCCCTTAACCATGCAATCTCATGCAATCTCATGAACCCTTGTTTCATTTCTGGTTTTTATGCTTTATAGGATGTAAATCTTCCCCAATACATCAAATTAGCAATCTTTTAATGATATTTTTTCATTTCATTTAGAGGGTATGTTTTCAAGCCCACACATGAAATCAAATATTATTCAAAAGTTCTGTGTTGATTCCATAGCAAGTGAGTTGTATCAGATTTATGGCTAAAGTGTTTCAACTTTTGCTAACATGTTCTTTTGTAATTATTATCTTCACATAGTTGGTTAGTTTTGTTTATAATTTATTGCCACATTTTCACACTTTGTGCAGGATGTAGGTGGTATTTTCTTTGAAAAAATACACATATATCTTATTCATTTATATTTCTCACAATTAAGCCTGTGAGTCTTTCATTGAACAAAAGACTTTACCTTATTTTCCTGGCTACAGGCAGTATGCCACCACTTTCAACATTCAAATTGTATATTAATGCTACTCAGATTGTTCACACAGACCCTCAAAATCAGGTGTTCTTTAAATACACCCATCCTCAATGTTGAAACAACTAAGTATTCCATAGATTCAATCCTCTGATGTGCTTGCCTCCTTTTTGGTATGTATTATTATGTGTATCCATACTTATTAATTACTGTATATTCAATTAGCTTGAGGGAGCACATACACAGAAAGATATTCTCCATCAGGGAATAGGTATGTCATGGTATTCCATTGTCAACACCCTCAAAATCTTGCAATAGATCTCCTCCTCCTCCTTCAATATTCCTTCACTCTTGCTCAAAACAAGGTTCAAGATTCACTTAAATTGGCAGCTGACAGATATCAAGCAGCTGGCATTTCCATCCAGGTGTCCAATGCCCTTGATGGCCTGTATCATCTCTATTCCTCCACTTCAGATGAGAATGAAAAGGCTGAGCTCATCATGGAATTTATAAAGAATCACCAAATCTGTAGGTAGTCATATGCAATAAGATTTCACATGCTAATACTGTGTTGTACATTGTATAGCTTGCCTTTAATTCTTTTCTTATATATACAAAATGTCCCTATTGTGTCTTATATTGTCTGCTGGCCTTTTTTGAAACACTTGTACTTTACAATAGCTGGATCCTCTGAAAGTCTATTCAATGATATTACTTTACCTTGAATGAAAAATAGAGAACTGGACCTTAACAGTAGCATTTTTGAGAATGTCATTAATAGCTTTTGGCTTAATAAATATGGTGTTGTTTCTGACAGCATGTCAAGTTCAGTTCCTTCAGGATGGAACAGTGTGGACAGGAGTTATGAGACATAGGATATGACACAGCAAGAGGCATAGCATAATGAGAAGACATTTGTTGAAATTCATTGTGGAATTCAACAGGAATGGGTCAATCACATATGTCTTTGTCAATGAAGGTGGAATCCTTCTTGTTTTCAGTATTATTCAAGTCTTAGGATGCTCTGGCCTCCTAATGGAAATAAGGTATTTATTAGTATGTAGAAAACATGAACAAGATAACACATATTTATGAAAAATGAACCTTACAAATCTAACCATCATTCCAGAAGGATCAGGAATGAGCATGTCACAATAATATCAGCAAGATTTTGAAGTTTCATTAACTTGTTTAAGACATTAGCAAAATCTTTTCCAAATTTAATGTCAGCCGGTTGCCCAGAACAGAGTTGGGATTTAATCTTTCCAAGTAGAAAGGTTTTTCTATTGTCATTGTTCTACATCTATGTATTGATTGTTGTGAGGTCTGCCTTTAGGCTATATGATTTTGGAATCAACATGATTGTTACACTTGGCCCAGGTAGGAACAAGTTGTCATGTCCTGTGTCTTTGCTCTCTCACCTGACCACATCCACCCCTATCTGCCACCCTCCCTCACCTTCAGGCAACATGTCCACCTTCCTCTGCTTTGTCTGATGTCCCAATCTCTTGTTCCACTTTCCTGTTCATACTTTTTCCTTCTCTGTCTGTACCTTATGATTGGTTGTTGTTGCTGGCAACTGTCTGATCCCTGTATCCTGTCTCCATCCCTTTCATTGTACTCTGCCCTCCCTGCAGTACTCTGTCTTCCCTGATGTCACTAGTGTGATGTACCACAAGTATGTAGCCCTATGTACTCTGCCACATCTGCACTCCATCTACCCTTAACATAGCCTCTGCTCTCATGTATTTAGTCTAGCACTTCACTGAGGACTTTCCTCAGTTTGTAAATCAACTAAGTTTCCTCCTACTCTGCTCTCTGCCCCTCTGCCCCTCTCTCTCTCTTACTCTCCATTTGCCTCAATAGCTTGTTGCTGTTGTTGTACCTCTATCCAACCTCTGCCCTCCAAAATACAAGGACTGGGTCAGTATAAGGGTGCAGGCATTACCTGAAGCCACCATCCTCACTCCTCTGTTCGTCTGCTCCACCTCCAACCTCTGACCCCTCACACATACATCCAACCTCTGGAGATCTGGAGGAACTGGACTTGACAGTATTTATGAACTCACACTTGTACTGTCCCCTACTACATATCACTCATGTCACTTCAAGGCATCATCTGCACATGTTTGCAAATGCATCACAAGTCTCAGGCTCCTGAGCCAGGTCCCAGCATGCCCAGCAGTGTTGACATCATTCCTCCAGTAGATCATAGTTTCACCTCATTTACCTGCTGCACTGTGACACATCCTCTGCTACTCCTATGTCCTGATGCTGGCAAGAGCTGCACAGATCCTCCCACTCCTGAGGGCGATGATGGTTGAAGGACACCAACACCTGGCAGATGTCACTCCCCCTGTCAGCCTGATGAGCAGTGCTCTGGCACTCCTGACCCTCCACATCCAGGTAACCCTGGATCTCCTGGTGGTGGTGGGGATGACAGTGATGATGACAACTTGAAGGACCTCTTTTCCAACTCCAACCTGCTTTCACCTCCTGCACCTGCTCTGGCTCTGGCTCCTCCTGTAGATCTGCTTGTCACACTTGCACAAGCCATTCAGACACTTGCCCAGGCACAGGCCTTGGGGTTGTTCTCCTCCATGTGGACCAAGGTCCATAAGCCCAACACCTTTGACAGGACAGACCCCTGCAAGCTCCACACCTTCCTTGTGTAGTGCAAGCTCAATTTCCAGGACCACCCTAAGGCCTTCACTACAGGCTGCACAAAAGTTGTCTTCACACAGTCCTACCTGAAGGGCATGGCCCTCAAATGGTTTGAGCCAGACCTCCTCCAAATCAAAAATAAGCCATGGCAGTGGAAGAACGACTACAATGAGTTCATCCATGAGCTCCATGCAAACTTTGGTCCACATGACCCCACCAGAAATGCCAAGCACCAGCTTGACCACCTGATGATGAAAGATGGGAGTGAGATCAATAAATATAATGTCGAGTTCAATTGCCTTGCTGGTATCCTCATTGATTATGGTGATGGCACTCTCTATCACCTCTTCTACAACAGCCTTCTGGACCATATCAAGGATGAGATCTCTCATGTTGGAAAACCCACCACCCTTGATGACCTCTGCCTCCTAGCCCAAACCATTGACACATGCTACTAGGAGTGGAAGTCCAAGCAGGCCCAGACCAAGGACAAGTCATCTTTGTCCTCCTCTGGTGAGAACAAGTCTTTGAATTCCTTGTCCAAGAAGTCCAACAATCATTCCTCCCATTCATCCTCTGCCAAGCCAGCTATGTCATCCACCTCCTCTGCCTCCAGCAAGGTGTCTTCCTCCTCCTCCTCCTCCACTAAACCTGCTTCCTCTGACACCCCTACATATTTGGGAAAGGATGGTAAGCTGACCAAAGAAGAGTGCCAGCAGCATTTCAAGCACAAGCTCTGCATGTTCTGTGGTTAGCCCAGACATAACATGAAGGACTACCCCAAGTCAACCTCCAAGGCCTCCAAGGCAAAGGTGTGTGCCACTATGGTCACCTCCTCTGCTCTGGCTGCAGAGTCAAAAAAATAGTCAGCAGTCCCCAGAACTCCATGTGACCTGGAGACTGCATTGACTCTAACCATGCACTTACAGAGGTTCATCTCAATGCATCCACTCTTTCTGATCCAAATGCTCTCATGCTGTTTGTACATTTCATCAAATATGATTTTCCTCCTGTATTTGCTCTAGTCAACTGTGGTTCCACATATTGTTTTATAGATTCCAATTATGTCAATAGAAACTCCATTCCCACTTACAAAATTGCTCCACTCTCACTCCAACTCCTCGATGGTTCTTCAAATGCCACCATCACACACTCAGCTCAGCTCAACCTCCACTTTCCCTCCAGCAATGTCACCTTTGTGACATTCTACATCACTCCATTGGATTCCTCTTGTGGACTTGTTCTTGGACATATCTGGCTCACCTGCTACAATCTGTTGATTGATTGGATACTGGGCCATATCAGCTTCCAAACACCTACAAAATGAATACTGACAGCCCCAGTACCACCCTCCATCTCCGCAGTCGAGTCTCTGACTCCTCCAACTCTGGTTGTCTCTGACAATCCACCTCCCTCTCCATCCCCTAACTTGCCTCTCCCTGCTCCACACATCTCTTTCATTAATGCCACCACTTATCAGCATGCATGCAAGTTAGAGGGCTCTGTGCAATTCACCATTTATATCCAACCAGAGGATCTAGGCTCCACCAAGATGTGCTCCATGTCTACTGCCACTCCAGACACTCTGGATCTTTCCAGCATCCCTTCAGACTACCATGACTTCATGGATGTCTTCAGTAAGGCTAAGGCTACCAAGCTGGTGCTGCACTGCAAGTTCAATCTGAAGATCGACCTGGAAGAAGGCACCTCACCTCCTCTCAGTACCATCTATTCCCTCTCCCCCACTGAGCTTGATGTGCTTGATGTTTTTCTAGATAAGCACCTTACCTACAGGTTCATCCACCAATTGAACTCTGCTCATGGTGCTCTGGTTCTCTTCATTCACAAGAAGGATGGTTTGCTCCACCTATGTGTTGACTTCTGAGGACTAAACAAGATCATAAAGAAAGATCGCTACCCCCTTCCACTCATCTCCGACCTCCTGGACACTCCTAGCAAAGCCTGCATCTACACGAAGATTGATCTCTGCCATGCATACCATCTCATCCACATTGCTGAAGGTGACAAGTGGAAGACCACCTTTTGGACTTGCTATGGGTCCTTCAAATGGTGTGTTATGCCCTTTGGTCTAACTAATGCACCAGCTGCCTTCCAGAGGTTTATCAATAGCATCTTCAGTGATCTCCTCGACATCTGCATCATTGTCTACCTTGATGACATCCTCATCTACTCCTCCAACCTCACTTCCCACAAGAAGCGTGTCTGCGAGGTACTCTGTTGTCTCTGACAACATGGCTTGTATGCAAAACTGGAGAAGTGTGAGTTTCTGTTATGATTTACCCCTATTCTTTTCCCTTTGTCATTTGTGCTTGTCATCATTGGCCTAACACAATGCTTCTACTTCGATAGAGTGCTCTAGAACCTATGACATGTTTGTTGCACACCCTTATCTTTGTTATCTTTGTTTCTCTTTCCTTTCAAACTTTCTTTGCTTGGTCATATGTAATGTTGTTAATATCATTAGTACTTAGATCACACAATAACATGAATTGGTATTCAATTCACTGTGATATGAAAAGTACAAAAAGTATTATGCAGGCTGTCTTAGTGACAGCCCACCTTATATGTATTCTATGGGTGCATGTGGTTTGTGTATCACATGTGCCATGGTATTGCCAATTGTGCTATCCATCCTCTGACAGCTGTCATGACATGCAGTGCAAAGCACCATTACCCTATCTGGGCCTTAAGCCCCTATGGTACTAATCTAAGGGCCATTAGCCCATCATCCTGATATATGGGCATTAGGCCCTTACACCCTCCCCCTTTATGAGCTGATAATAGGCTCAGATCAAAATAGTCACAATGAATTCAATAAAAAGATGGTATATACGTGTGATGAAATCAATTAGAGTACATGTAGTGATGAAATGAAATATAGTCCACAAAGACATGACTGAATATTTGTGAGGGGAGTTCAGTCCCTCTTGCAATGAGACATGATGGGGTTATGCCCACCCAGAACAATGCACATGCTTTACATATGGGATGGGTCCTCATCCATACTAACCTCATCCTCCTCAACAGTCTCTGATTGTGCAACTACCAGCAAGTTGTAGTGAGTGGCTGCTCTTGAGAATGTGGACTGCCCATCATACTCAATGCTAATGGCACCATGAAGTTGAGCCAGAGGGACCTCCTCCATTGTGACCCCAAGGTTGACTGCTTGTTGCTCATACCACTCAAGTGATTGAGAGGATGCCTCATCATCCATGGGCAATGCTAGATCACCCTGGATGGGTGCAAATGCAACCTGGACCCCAGGATTGGCAAGGGTTCCCCTGTTCTCAACATGCTTAAGTACTTTGCGAGTGGTTGCTTATGCCCAGGAGACAGCATTGTTGGCCTTGTGGTAGCTGATGCCATTGGCCGTGAGGTATGCCATGATCTCAGTGGGTCTGACACTTTTGGTGAATTCACCAGCCCATCTGGCCCTCTATCCTGTGGCAGGCATGATATCTGCCCATCTGACAAAGTTGTGGTACTGTCCAGGTACAAGTAAGAGATGAACAAGCCCCTGGACCCATGCATTTCAGCTGTGAGCATATAAGGCAATGGGAGCCAACTGCTCCATGATGAGGAAACCTTGTATGTGAGGTGCGAGGGGATGTTCGAAGTCCAAATCAGGATTGTCAGGCACTGACAGTAGATTGACCACACTGGGGAATAACCTTCTCACCAAATTAATTGGGTTGTGGTTTTGGATTTGGTCAATGAAGTCAACCCACTCGTGTGTAGGGGTGCTCAATGAGGGTGCTTCCCTGGGCATGTAGGGCTTCTTCCCCTCAAGGCAGATAGGGTGGTGTGATGCTCCAGCTGATGAGGATGAGGACATGGTTGTCCCACTTGGGCAGTCAGTGATGTGATGGAGTAGTGTCAGTGTGACAATGTTTGAACCTGAAGGTTTGTGAGTGGAAGGGCCCAGTTGAGGGTCATATGTGGGCGGTTCAGCCCCAATCAGATGGTCAGTTACACAAGCGAGTAATTTGGGAGGTTCATCATCCCTGGACTGCGCAGGCTCCCTTGCATTGCATGAGCCTTGCTCTGGCTCCTATGCAGCTCAGAGGTTCTCCTCATCATGGAGATATTTTTCACACAACGTGACCTTTTGTTCCTTGTTTTTCGTAGCACACCACACTGGTGGCCTCCATGTCCTCATTGCTGCACGAATCACCTCATTGGCAGGGAGGTTCTTCTGATGCCTCCACAGATTCAGGTAGGTCATCAGGTTGAGAACCTCCTTGAGCACCAGGGCCCTCTCCTGTGGCTCATTGTAGGTGACTTGGAAGAGGTCATGCAACTCATTCGCCATATTGTAAAGTGTAATGGGGCCCATGACCCCATCCATCATTTTGATGCACATTGCCAGTATTCTCCTTTGTCTGAGGGGGGGTGGTATTTCCATGTGGATATTTTTGAGCGCCTTCTGGCACACAACATCTTGGAAGGCATACAGGTTGCCTTTGGTGTGGATGAATAGGGTTTGTACCCCCTGAGCATCAATTCCCTTGCCAATGATGAGTATTCCAATTGGCAGGATCACTTGGTTTGGTTTGGGGAACATCACCCCTTTGATTAAGTTGAGCTCATTGGCCCTTTTGAGGTCCTTGTTGTCCTCCAGGATTTTGCCCATTGGTATGTCCTCATATGGGAGAACAAATTCTTGTGGCATTGGGGATTTAGCCTGTTGTTTCCCCTGGGCTTTCTCGAAGAGTGCAGGTGGACCCTGCAAAGTGGCAATGGTAGCAGGTAGATCCTGTGGGATGGTGGGTGGTGTTGCAGGAGTTGTACGAGACAGTGTGTTTGAAGGGAGGAGAGAAGCAGGTTCTACCTGCTCCCTCCCTTTCTCAAGAGATGTGGATGACCTTGTGGTCATGGAGACTGTGTTGATTGCAGTGCCTTGTGCCAATTGTTTATGGAGGGCAACAAGCTCCTTCTTGGCTTTGTCAAGGCATGATTGCAGGTGGTTTTGCTTGTCCTGCAGGTACTTGATGTAGTCCATGCACTTGTCATATGTGTGGTGTGACAAGTGGTGGGACAGCATGTCCAAGAGTTTAGCAAAGAGGCCTTTCATCTCCTCTGGGTTTTGGAACATTGCTGTTTTGAGGTGTGAACCATACTTGAAGCATGATTGACAGGACCACAAGGTCTTGTGTGTCAGGAATGGGATCATCCCATGCACTTCCCAGCCGAATTTGCCCTCGCATCAGGTATGTTTTGAGTGTGAGGCTTCAGGAGATTCATGGCAGTGCCATTTGTCACAGGCCAACACATGTCTGCGACTTTCATTCATCAGCAAAACATCCTTTTTGATACAAAATTGCCCTATGTGTTGTGCCACCAGCTTAATAGTTATGACCTTGAAAATTTGTACAGAAGCCAGCATATATGAAAAGATTGGACTATAAAATTTTCAACCTATGTCATGACTGAAAATGTTAAGATAAGTAACCCCTATTTCTCTGCACAGGTTTGTATTACTAGGTACCTTGCTGTAGTGTCTGTACAGCCCTGTGGACCTCTGCCAATGTGAAGGACATTTTGCTGATGTTGCGATCAGATGTCATGGAGTGCAATGCATCACAAGACACATCATGCAACCACTTGATATGCAAGGTCTTTTGATCCCAGTCATTGGAGCCTGAGGGCTTGGATGGTGAGGGAGATGGTGAGGTTGGTGGTGACCAAGGCATTTAGGATGGTGATGAGTGTAGGAGGAAGAGAGAGAGAAGGAAAGGTGGATGTTATGTAGATGAAATAAGTGGAGTCCAAATTTAGACAGAAGTCAACAAATAAGGGAAATGATCAATGGTCCAGGCACTAAGCGCAAGCAGTGTCAAAGCCCGTTTTGTAAACTAAATTAGGGAATAGCTAATGTAATACATTTTTTTTTTGATAACTTTATTTGTTATTGTTGTTATGTGTTGGCGTTTGTTCAACACTTTTGCATGGCAGCAGAGTTTCACGACTCTGCCACCTTCCAGGACAGTTGGCATGTGGATGACATGCTTTGGAGCTTGAGGTACCTGTCTAGGGCCTCAAGTTCCTTGCAATTGGAGCTAGGCTTCCATGTGGAATTGCCTAGGTTCCATTTGACCAAGAAGCTTAAATGCTTCCCTTCCCATTGGTGGGCGATTATCTCATCCACCAATCATTCTTCGTCATCAGTGTTCCTGACATTGTAGAATGCATGGATGTTGCACCTGGGGTAGAGGAGGTCATCATTTGCCTTGTATCGGCATAGAAGTCTGGCATGAAATGTTGGATGGATGCACCTTTTGGACATTGCATCTGGCAGTTCTAATATACACACACTGTTGGCATTGTCTGCCTTTAGGACCTTCATCAGTCCGATATACTTGGGTATGAGCTTGCATGCATGTCCCTTCAGTAACATCAGGTTCTGTGTGGACAAATATACCATGTCCCCCACTCCGAAGGTATTCCCTTCCCATCATTTCTTATTCATGTGGTATGTCTGTACCATGCAACTCTTGATGATGGCATCATGAGCCATCTCCAGGTTTTTGATAGCTTTCAGTATGAATGTGCATACTCCCAGTGCTGTGGAGGGTTGCCCTCCTTCTATCTGCTTCATGATCTTGGGCATACCCACAATTCAATTCAAACAGTGCAAACCCCATTGAGCTGCTAATGCTTGTGTTGATCACGAATTCAATCATTGGCAGTTTCTCTGCCCAGTTTGTTTGATCAGGCTGTACCATTGTGCAGAGCATTTGAACAATGTTCCTGATAGCCCATTCTGAGGCACCATTGATCTGTGGATGAAATGCTGTCAACATGAGCAACTTTGCTCCCATCATGTGATATAATTTGTGCCAGAACACTGAAGTGAACTTCACATCACAATCAGAGACTATTGTCTTGGGGAGTCTGTGTAATTGGACAATTTCTTGTAGATATCTGCATGCTAGTTCAGACACACACATCATCATGTTAATTGGTACCAGGTGTACCATTGATGTCATTTGACATAACACAACCCAAAGGTAGTCATACCCTTGGCTCGGTGGGAATGGCCTCACAAAATCCATGGCAATAGAGCCCCATGGGTGCCTCAGCATCAGCAGACTGTGCAATAGTCCCATCAGGTGGTGGTTGTCCGCCTTTGTAGTTTGACACATTGGGCATGTTCAACAGAACTGCTCTACCTCATGGCCAATCCTTGGCCACCAGTACCAGTGGTGAATATAGTCCACAGTCCATTGTGCACCAAAGTGTCCCAGCACCTTGTGTGCTTGGTTGATAACCATGGTGATTATACTATCGCCCTTATATCTCCCATGTGATAGGCATATCACTCTTTTGCCACCATGATTTGTTGTGTACAGGAGGCCATTTTCCTCTGTGAAATTTCAGAAATGACTCAGTTGAGCCAAGATCTTTGCATAGAGTGGTTCCCCCACGTATTCCTTACAGGTAGCTTCCAGAAATTCTGGCTGCTCCCCATATACTATGGGAGGTGTTGCATGGACTTTGGCAGATTCAAAAACCATTGGGTCCTCTCATACTTTTGTGTGAGGGTTGTCCTCAGTTCTCTTCTCCATTATAGAGGCCATTTCTGATGCCTCCTGAGTTCATGCTTCTCCCTTCTCAGCGAGGCACTTACTCTGTTGGAGCACCATTCCCTTAACTGTTGTGAG